>VNJV01010001.1:0-12508 GCA_008042635.1 Drosophila nikananu | reverse complement strand
CATTTGTTTATTTGTTTGTTTTCTTAGGCTCCTCAAGTCACCGAAATGCCAATTGGATTACAGGGTATCATCCCGCACGCGTACAAAGTAGGCCCTAATGCGGCCCAGAATATTCAGCAATGTGATCCCTTTCGCCGGAGGTCAGGCAGCGTGATTGTCCGGACTTGAGTATATTCCCGCCTGGGATCCGGCGTACTTCGCACATAACACCTTGGGACGGCGATACGGGCGGAGTGACAGGAGAGAGCACCATATAAAGATATACGATGACTATACCGGAAGCTTTCAAGGATCAGGAAATCTTTGTGACCGGCGCCTCGGGTACGTGAATTGTTGTTACCGGATATCCAGTATTCCAAATACAATAAACAAATTAAATTTGATTCTAATTTCCAATTTTCCGGCTCAGGTTTCGTGGGAAAGGCGCTGGTCGAGAAGTTGCTCCGGTCCTGTCCCGCACTGGGCCGGATTTATGTTCTGATGCGGCCCAAAAAGGGGCACAGCATCGAGGAGCGTTTGCAGCTCCAATGGGAGACAAGGCTGTACGAGAGGGTGCGTAGGGAGCAGCCCGATGCTCGGTCCAAGTTGGTGACCATAGCCGGGGACGTGGAGCAGCTGGGCATGGGCATCAGTGCAGCAGATCTAGAGCGCTTGAAAAACGTAAACATTGTGTATCACTCGGCGGCCAGTGTGCGGTATGTATAATGAGATTATCATCTATATATATTTTATAAATCAATATTTACTATAAATATTTACACGCCTGTGCTTATAATTCGCAACTGCCTATTCCGTTTGAGCTTATAATTCCCAATTTTTTTTTTAGTTTGGTTTTCAATTTGTTTTAGTTCGTTTTAGATTCAAATTAATGTGCGGCGCTTTACATTGCTGTGCCAAATTTGTTTTTACAATTAATCTTATGCTCACTTGTTTTTTGTAGTTTCGACGATCCCCTACGCACCGCCATATTCATGAATACCCGCGGCACCCATGAACTGATCAAGCTGGCCCTGGGTTGGCGTAAGCTCAAGGCCTTCGTCCATGTGTCCACCACGTATGCAAATCCCGGTGTGCTGGAGGTGGAGGAGCGCGTCTATCCACCGCTGGCCGATTGGCGGACAACGATTAAGCTGGCGGAGACCTACGATGAGGAGACTTTGAACATCTATAGTCTCAAGTAAGTAATGTGAATATATGTGCGTACTCAAGGACCTAAAGATACTATAAAGATAGCATGTTCTCCTGGCAGATATGGAAATTTCCAGCCCAATACGTACACCTTTACGAAGAGCTTGGCCGAGCAGGTGGTCAACGATTACCGGGATCAGCTGCCCATCTTTATCTTTAGGCCATCAATTGGTGAGGCTTTCTATATATAATTTACACATAGTTGGATCTAAAAGTATCTCCGTTTTAAAGTGGTGTCCACGATTGAGGAGCCCATGCCCGGCTGGGCGGATAATTTCAATGGACCCACTGGCTTGCTGGTTGCCTGCGGCACTGGCATTCTTCGTTCCCAGAACTGTGATCCCAATATTGTGTCCGATTTTGTGCCCGCCGATGTGGTGGCCCGTACACTTATCACGTCTGCATACAAGTTCATTTCGGAGACTAAGCTCCGGCAGGAGCGAAAGGCCAAGGGCGAGGAGAGTGAGTTGTATGTGATCAACTGTGCCACGGCCAACATATCGCCCATAACCATGGGCGAGGTGATTGAGATTGGCAAGACTTTTATACGACAGAATCCCTTCGAGAAGACGCTGTGGCTGCCAGGCGGTAGCATGACCACCTGTCCGGTTCTGCACTTTATAAGGGTGAGTTATTGATTAATAATCGAATTAAGCTAATAAATCATGGGGAATTATTGAATATTTTCAGTTCTGCACTATGCACCTACTCATGGCCGTTGTGGTGGACACTTTGCTGCGACTTTATAACGAAAAGCCCTTGTAAGTGGAATACAAATTAATTAAAATACAAATTAAGTTTGCAAATATTTAATTTCCTGTTTAATTTGCAGCCTCATGAAACTACAGCGTCGCATCTTTGCCGCCTTCAGTGCCCTGCAGGTTTTCGCCATGACCGAGTGGCACTTTCAGAATAACAATTTCCGGGCCCTGCACGACTTGGTTCCGGAAAATGAAGTGTGGGTTACTTTTTCTTATTTCGTTTTTTTTTTTTAATGAGAAGGATATATATATTTTTTACATTTTAAAAAGATCCAGCTGAAAAATTGTTTCATTATTTTGTATATGTTTATTGATTAGTACCTTATTAGGAAACATATATTTATATTTGTAATAATTCTCTTTAATATTTTCCGTTTTTTAAATAACTCCTCAATTTTCCCTTCTAGTTCCACCTTTGGCTTCATGCAGCATGCAAACATCAACTATGTGGACTTCTTCCAGCATGGCATACGCGGTGCCAAGGAGTTCCTACTGAATGAAAGTCCCGACAGCAGTAAAGCTGCCCGATTCCGGGTGAAGATCTTTTACGTTTTGGACTTTTTGTTTCGCGGCATTGTCTACAGCTTCCTGCTCCGTTTGGTATACAAGTTTCTTGTGAGCCTGTGGTAGGCTCTAAAAAGGTTTTAAATTCCTTAAAAAAAATTTATATATATATATTCTGGCATTGGTTTTAATATAAAGGTTTTTTTCCAAATTAAATAATTGTTTATAATAAAATTTAAAATAACGAGTTTTTTTTTATCTGGCAGCACTGTTTTTGAACAAACGCCACCTGGTGTATTTTTTTGGCACTCGACTATCGGAAGAAAAACAATAACAAAATAAAAAACGTAAAAATAACCCACTTTTGTTTCACCAAAACTTCTAATTTAGGCAAATTTAAGCAAATATCGTCCAATAAACAGTTTTACCCTTTTGTTGGACACCGAAAATAACTTAATAATCATCGATAAGCACGGCTTAACGTTTGCCGCCTATCGCACGAGTGTCCAAACGATGAGTGCTTATCGATACCACATATACAAGTACAGTAATTGTGAAAAACATTAAAACTCAGCGAATAAACAACAAGAAGGAGAGGCACAAGCAGCTGGAGGAGCAACTCGCGGAGGATACAGCAAATAGCGGTGGAGCAGAAGACAGCGGAGAAGGACTTCTGTGTACGCCGGGGACGTGCGAGACGGTCCAGTTTCAGCGGAGAGCAAGCAAATCCACCGCCCCCGTTGCCTCCCCTCCCCCGTTGCGGGGAGAGCGAGAACCGCTAATTGGATTGCTTTTTTTTTTTTTTGTTATTTTCCTTTTTGTGCGGAAAGTGGGCGATACAGAGGAGGAATAAAAATTGAGCCGCCGCCGAGCGTGCACGGAGGACGCAATGGCCACCACGCAGCAATACTCGCTGCGATGGAACAACTACCTGCGCCACCTCACCTACTCGCTGGACAACCATCGGCTGAACGACGACTTTGTCGATGTGAGCCTGTGCGTCGACGGGCGAAGGATCAAGGCGCACAAGGTGGTACTCTCCTCCTGCTCCTCGTACTTCAAGGAGATCTTCAAGGAGAATCCTCATCCGCATCCGGTCATTATCTTTAAGTTTATCAAGTTTGAGGATCTCAACTCTATCATTGAGTTTATGTACCAGGTGAGTGCGCCAGTGGGAGCCATATGCAGAATTCTTCTTTTTTAAATACTATTATTTCCTTTTCTAAAGGGCGAAGTGAATGTGCAGCAGGAGGCCCTGCAGTCGTTCCTGCAAACCGCCGAGCTACTGGCCGTCCAGGGTCTTACCGCCGAGGAGAAGGAGCGACCGCAGCTGCCGGTGGCACCGCTTATTAGCGACCACAAGCTAATCAAGACCATACCGAGCACCATTCGTGCAGTTAGCGAGCAGCAACAGCACCAGGTCAACACGGTGACGGCCCAGCAGGCTCAGTCGGCCACCCAGACCATCGAAATACCAACGGCCACGCTGCTGCAGGCCACCACAGCTAGCCAGGTGCAATCGCAGGTGGCGGCAGCCGCTGCAGCAGCCGCACAGTTGCAGCAGGTCCAACAGCAGCAGCATCATCATGTACAAACCACACAGATCCAGCATATTCAAGTGCAATCTGCACCTCCCCCGCAGCAGCAGCAGCAACAACAATCCCAGCAGCAGCAGCAGCAAGCATCCCAGCCGCAACAGACGACGCCCGTGTCTGCACAGCATTTGAGCATCAGCAATGCTGTGACCATGCCCGCAGCTGGCACGATGAAGAAGCGCAAGATCACCTTCTCCGACGACGATGACAACATGTACACCACCGAAACCGTTGATTATGCCAAGGATGAGCAGAACATGAAAAGTAAGTCAAAAAGACAGACAATGATAGAATATATTGTAAATTGTATCCCCTTAGACTCCGAAATGGCTTTTTTACGCGGCGCCGTAAAGATGGACATACCGGACTACATTGTCGGCGAGGTGGACGATCGACTGTCCGATGGCGCCACACCGCAAACGTCCCAGGATGCCACCACGGGCGCTGCCCAGACAGTGGCCCAGTATTCCTCCGAGTACGAGATCCTCACCGAGTCTGAGATCGAGGAGAAGTATCAGGCGGATGCGGATAATGCGGAAATAACCATCGAAATGAGTGAGCATTATTTGCCTTTTAAAAGTATAATTATAATTATATTATATGTAATTTCCATTAAAGCTCGCTTGCTGGGCAATGCCAGTGGTGCAGCAGCAGCGGCGGCGGCAGCAGCGAGTGGAGGCCTGGAGGATGCGGGAGGCGGTGGTGCGACGGGTCCCTCGACTACGGTGTCTGTGACGCCGGTCAAGTCGGACAACAAGTCCAGCGGGACGAATGGTAAGTGCATTTTAGGTTTTTTATATTTTTTGTTGCATATAAGATATTTTAAGATTTTTTATATAGAAAATATATAAGAAAATATTGATATATCGCTGTTTTATCGATTTTTTTAAAAGAAGGCTAATAAATTCATATTAAAACTATGTGATATACGTGCATATAATATATATATTCTGTATAATATAGCGAAATATAGGAATGTAAAAAATCGATATTATAATGATGTATCGGTTTCTGATACGACTACTAATTTATCGATATGTTAACGTTGTGGTACAAGAGCCATTTATCTATATTATCTATAATTTAATATACCAGACAATATAATCGAAAAAAGAGACATATAATTATGTTTAACAATTTTATATTCAATATTTTCTACAATAAATTTCGATTTTTAAAATTTGGATACCTTACAGTTCTATATATTTTTGGAGTGAAGTATTACTTTTTCTATCGATATACTTCCTTATTATACTTTATGTATAAAGTTAATTTTTATTTTCTATATCTAAGCTTTATTTAGTTTTATAATTTATGTTTGCATTATTTAAGTTGCTGAAGTAAATGTGCTTTTAAGTAATTATTTATTGCTTTATTTATATTATCTATGTGTTTATTGTGTGTGCTTTTAGTTTAAGTTTAAAGTGGGCGTAGAGGAGGTCTCGTAGCTTAGCTTCCCAATTAGTAAATTATTTATTTCGATGTTGCGTGCCTTAAAAATTTAGTTGTTGTTGTGGTTGTCGAATATGTCTCCAACGCGTATGTCCAGCTAGGAAACCCATTAGAGACTGTGCTTAACTGATCTGTACGTATTTTCTGTATATTTTTAGATTCACCCAATAATAAGTGGACAGAATGTCAGTTTTGCAAAATGGTTATAACCACGGTAAATCTTTGGAGACATATTCGCACCCAACATACACCACAACCGCCCCGCAAATGCGACATGTGCAATAAGAATTTCAAGAACAAGTACAGCCTGCGAGAGCACATACGCATCTCGCACGAGCAGAAGGTGACCATCAAGACGGAGAACTGATCCGCCGCCATCAGCGTTGTCAGCGTTGGCCGCCTCTAAATCGGAATTCTACAGAGAGGAACACACATAGTTAATTACGTCCAGCTTAGCAAAAGAGTCGAGTCAGTCAGCCAGTCAGCCCATTCCCATTGATCCTAAAACTAGCCAAAATTGTCAACTCAAATGCAAAGCAGAAACAATTCAAGAGCATCTTACTCTTAGCGTTATATACATAACATATAATATATATTGAGTGTCTATACTTATAGCCTATGTAAGCATAAGACAGTTAGCCCTTAAGTTTAAAGTCCGAGTCAGTGGAGCTGGTAATCCCGTCGTTGACCAAGCCACATTTTTATTTAGAAACACGTTTATATATAAAATATATATATCAACTTTTTACCATGAATAGCAAAGTACAAGAAACCCTTATGTACATAGACACACGGATCAGTGATCACAGGAATATTTAGAGTTTAAGGATTACTTAGGCCCATACCTTGATTTTATGTACATATACTACCATATACTATTCCTATATATACTATCTATATTTAATAGTGCCAGCCGACTTAATGTAACCTTGTCTAAATCTATGAACTAGTCTTTAAATCTCTGGAGATTTCTGTGAGCGCTTCCAGAGATTGATTCCCTTGCCCAGGGCCCATGTACTTTGCTCAGGCCCCCTCAAACCTGGAACCTTAGATGAACATGAACAGAATATATCTTCTACCCTTTACCCTTTCACCACAAACATCATTGTGTACAAATTTATATATATTATAAATGAACTGTAATTCGATCCAGCGCTTTGTCCATGACCATTCTGTGTTCAGCATTAAAGCGTTGGCCCCCCTGTTTGTACATTAGCTAAATTAGTTCTAGTTTATAGCTAGTTTCTAGTTTAATTTAAGCCCAAAACATTGCGAGTAGAGACCACAGAAAGGCAAGTGAAAATGGAAAGTCATAATGTGTACGCTAGGATTAGGTTTGAAAATTCAAGAGTATTTTGTCACGCCCTGTAAAACCCCGCAAACCCTGTAGAAATTCTCTCTATAAAGACAACTCTACATACTAAAGATAATCTAGTTAAATGAAACAACTCATACGTATTACTTATCGATCTACATACTGATCAATGTATACACAGACATATAGTTAATGTTATATCTATACTATATATATATATATATATATGCCCCTGTTTTTGGGCTCCAACCGAAGTCCGAACTCAAACCCCTTTGAAAATATGTGTTTTTTCGCCTAGGATCTCACTGAAAGAATTAAGAATACACTGAAAGGAGAAGAAATGTATCAACGAAACGTAGAAACTCGAGTCAGTATGGCTTGGAAATCGCTGGAGAGTTTGAAAATCTTGTAAACCTTTTAAGGGAATTCAAATCCTCGCAGTGATTTCTGTGGCATCCCCTGACTATAGTGTATTTAATAGCAAACAAAACACTAACCTTTAAGCCCCCCCGCAAATGTGTATCTTTGTACATTGATTTATACACATCGATGAAATGAGACAAAATAACTCAATTTGAATTCGTTTTGCTAGAAACTTAGAAAAGAAAGAGACACAGCTAGAGAGGGAGCGGGAAAGAGCAATCGAGAGAGACAGGGAGAGGAAGAAAAATAAAAGAATACATGTAAACAATTTAAAATTCAATGTATTTCTTGGGTAGAATTAAGAAAGAGGCCTTTTAAAGCACAGCTGATAAATAGTATTTGCATTTTATAAGTTTTATTATTGTTTTTTAAACTAAAACCAAATTGTTTTTGTTATTTAAATTAAAGTTAAGCTAATTAGGAAATTAAATTTCTTTAATTGAATTACTTTAATTGAATTTCTTTTATTGTTTATTTTAAGGTAAGACTAAATTTTAAAATTCAAGAAGAAACCCAGTATTTTGTAGTATTTTATTTATTTAAATTGAAACTTTTCCAGTATTTTATAGTATTTTTGTAATATTTTAAACAATTTTATTTATTTAAAAAACTTAAATTTTGTTTTATTGTTAATGTAAAAGTAAACTTTTCAAATTCGTAAAAAAGCTCAGTATTTTGTAGTATTTATGTAGTATTTTTGTATTATTATATATTTTATTTTCAATTAAAATGGACAAAGTCCCCTAAGCTTATAAGGGGCATGGATCTAGCTGCAATCTGATGGTAAACACGCTGTTAATTAAGTTTTTGGTAACAGATGACGATCAAACTTTGCTAAAACCGAAATCTTTTTCTAATTCCAAAATCTTTGCTTTTCTGCTTGCAGCTCTCAGGTCAAACTTAAAGACCGAACCTGGCAGCGGAAATGAAAGTGCATCAGGAGCAGCAGGCGGAGAGCCCGGCAGTGGAGCAGCCTTGGCCATCGCCAGTGATGAGGATAGCGGCGGCGTACTTATGCTATTGGTGTGCACCTTCTGCAAACGGCGCCTGAAGTCGGTGCATGCCCTGCGGCGCCACATAGCCTGCCGGCACTCGGAGATCCAGGGCAGGGAGCACGAGTGCTTCATCTGCATGAAGAGCTTCAAGACGAAATGGTCGCTGGCCACGCACAATTCCCGCTTCCATCGCGATCGCTCGAGCAAGGAGTCGTAAAGGTAATTCGTATGCATTCTCTGGTATTTTTTATCCATATATAAAATTTAAGCAAACATGAACTAAGCATTAAGCCACACGAAAGTTCCTCCTCCTCTCCGCTAAATGGTTCGCAATTAGGACAATTATTACGAAAACTATTAAGGAATCTGACAAACAAGGAAAACCAGCTCAATGAGAACCAAAAAAACCCACATGATACTAAAAAAATTGAACTAAAATGGAATTAAATTATGTTTAGTTAAGAACAAGAATGGAAGCTATCTTTGGCAAGCAAAAGTTTAAATACCCTTGCAGTTATTAAGTATTTAATATTGTGTATATTTAGGGATTGACAGCTATATAATACAGTAGTCTGATTTCGATCAAATAAAAACTGGCCATGTCTCAAATTATTTTAAAATCTGTTCAACATTGGCTAAGTTATAATTTTTTCCTCTACATTTTCCTATCGTTTCTATGGCAGCTATATGATATAGTTGTCCGATCCGGCCAAAGGGACATGGCTAGATCGAATCGGCTGTTGATGCTGAAATGTATACTTCACTGCGTTGCAAATCTCTGACAAAAATTATAATACCCTGCAAGGGTATAAAAGCAAAGTTTTATATTTGTGACATACTTTTTGGTGCCTGCTTTTTTTAACTTTTGACGGAAGGATACTTTCTTATTAATTAATTAATAAATAATTAATTAATTTTATAATTATTATATTTAAAATTATTATTATTATTATCATTATTTTATTACAATTTATATTTTTATTCTTATTATTATTATTTTAATTCTTAAAAATTATTAATTTAATTGTTCAAAATTCGACGTATTTTTAAGCTATCCTTTTTTATTAAGAGTAGATTAAATATGTATATAAAATAGCAATCACATACTGAAAAAAACAAGATTTATGCATTTTGTAATTACCGCAATTTTAAGTATTAAAAAAAACGAAAAACTAAAGAAAATAAATATAAAGAACATAATCAGAATTACTAGAATAAAATCTAAACACCGCTGGGAATAAATTCAGTGTCCTTTAATTGGAACTGAAATTAATTTCAAAGACTAATCTCTCTCAAATGTATAAAAACCAAACTCAAGCATCGTCAAGATCAAAAACGAAATGCAAATTAAGGTACATTATGGAGAAAGAAAAAATCGCAGTGGTACAAAAACAAAATCTATACATCTTCTGGAGAAAAACATTTAAAAACATATCTAGAATTCATTTTCTAGATAACCAAACCTAAACATCCTCAAGATTACATACAAAATACATATACCGATTCAGAAAATAATTAAGGTACATTTTAAAAGAGAAACATGATCAGAGGTACATTGCTACATCGATAGGTACACGTACAGCGCCCTTAACTTGATATTTTAAATTCTTTTTCAAGTAAAATCGCAATCAAAATTACATAAACAAAATACACACATCGTGAAATATATGTGGAAAAGGAAATTTCGGTTAATTTCTAAAGAAAAACGTACTCAGAGGTACAAAAGCAAAATCTATATACATACATTGCCAGCCGTAGACACAGCTTAGTAAATTCTCCTAAAATTCCCTCAGACTTCAGACTTGAAGGGAAACCAAGGCTCCCAGCTGGGCATTTTAAACCTCTACCCTGTTTTTTAGCCCCTTTTAAACCAAAGAAAAAGAAAACCTTTTACATATGATAGAATGGTTTGGAAATGCGTTTAATGACTTATAAAAATTTGAAAATCGCCCTTCATTGATAGGATTGGTTACGAAAAGGGAGATACCATCAAATTTAGATAAAGGAATTTAGAGACAGAGCCTCCCTTAGAAGGTCGCCAGTCCCGGCAGCGGGAACTTCCTGCTGAACTCCACCACCGATTTGCGGATCTCATCCTTCTGCGCTTTCACCGTTGCATTCTCCTCCAGGACCTTGCGATAATCGGTTATCTTGGGGCCACACGCCACCTTGGCGGCCTCGGCTCCGACCTTGAGAGCAGCATCGATAAATGACACCACCTGCTCGATGTCCTTCTCGACGAGACCGCGTGTGGTCAGGGCCGGAGTGCCCAGACGAATGCCCGATGGATTCATCGCTGACTTATCACCGGGCACCGTGTTCTTGTTGCAGGCAATGCCCACCTCCTCCAGTATGTACTCGGCCTTGGCGCCGGTCAGGCCAGCCTTGCGCAAATCGACCAGCACCAGATGGACATCGGTGCCGCCGGTGGCCACCTGATAGCCACGTGAGATGAGGCCATCGCACAGAACCTTGGCATTCTTGAGGACCTGCTGCTGATATGCCTTAAACTCTGGCGTCTTGGCCTGCTTGAAGGCCGTGGCAATGCCACCGATGGCATTATTGTGGGGACCGCCCTGCAGCGAGGGGAATACCGACTGATTGATGCGTTCCTCCAGATCGTACATGATCTTCTCGCCAGTGGGCTTGGTGGAACGGACACCCTTGCGGAAAAAGATCACACCGGAACGGGGACCGCGCAAAGTTTTGTGCGTGGTGGTGGTCACAATGTCGGCATATTCGAACGGCGAGGGAATCAAACCGGCGGCCACAATGCCAGCCACATGGGCCATGTCGGCCATCAGATAGGCGCCAACATCGTCACAGATCTGACGGAAACGGGCGTAGTCCAGCAGGCGGGAGTAGCACGAGATGCCGGCAATGATGATCTGCGGACGGAAGTTCTTGGCCGCCTCAGCCAGCTTGTCATAATCAATGATGCCCGTCTCCGGGTTCACCTTGTACGGCATGCTCTCGAAGAAGATCGATGTGGCGGAGATCTTCTTGGTGGGCGTGAAGAAGCCATGGGTGAGATGGCCACCATCGGGCAGATCCAGGCCCATGATGCGGTCATGTGGCCGGCACACGCCCGTATAGACAGCCAGATTGGCCGGCGAACCCGAATACGGCTGGACATTGACGCCCCACTCGTCCTCGCTGAGGTTGAACAGCTCCCGGCCGCGTTTCTGGGCCAGCAGCTCGATGCAGTCGATGATCTCGTTGCCGCCATAGTAGCTGCAAAGGAGCAAGAGTACTGGGATTAGTCAAGGACTTGCAGAAAATAACAAGGAGTAGCAAAGAAACAAGAGTTTATAGAGATATAAGTGAATATCTTAAGACATTAGAAATAACTATCAATATTCCTTTACAATTATGTTAAATAGGTTTTATAAATTAAGCTCGAATTAGGAAATAGTTTATGAACTCAAAGCTTAACTGATATAAAGTTTGAAACTAGATTTTAGGTAAAAAACTCGATTTTAATAATATATATACAATATAGATTTAAAAACCCATTAAAAACTAATTTAAATTAAAACACTTTTCGCTTAATTATGATTATTTTTGAAAAATTTTAATCATAAACATATCGTAAAATATCGATACCCAATTTGTAAAATGCGTTTTAAAGGAAATGAATGAAAAATATCATATATTATCTGATTTGCAATTTGAATCTGAATAAATTACTGAAGAAATCACTCTTTTTTGCTTTGCTTTGACTATTTTCATCTTTGATTTGTCTGAAAAATGATCCTAGCATGAAAATATAGAAAAATATCGATTTCCAATTTGTTTATTGCTCATTTTTGAGGTAAAAAAGTGATTGCTGCCAAATCTTTTACATATATTTTTAGAGTCTCAATTAATATTGTTATAAATTACTGAAAAGAGACAGGGAAAAATATCTATCCTTTCAATTTTAAATAATTATAATATAGTAAATAAAAGCAAAGCGCCTTTAGTTTTTTTAGAAATCTTATAGAAATAATAATAATGAAGATAAAAGGGAATGCAATTTAAAACTATATATGAGAATATAAGGTTTTAACTGTATTTAAATAATATTTGTATATTTAAGATTATAAAATAAGCAAAGCTTCTGATTTTATAGCCTTTTCTTGATAGATTTCACTCGGAATTACTTTGACTCTCAGTTAATATATTAAAGAAACCTCTAATGCTATTTATAAAGCTCTTTCAAGGGCAATACTCCTATATATTTAAGTATATATATTACATACATGTATATATTTATAATATTGATATATAACT
>VNJV01010000.1:0-21184 GCA_008042635.1 Drosophila nikananu | reverse complement strand
CAATTTCTCAGCCAATAACTGTTGGAAAATTCCTGTGAAAGAGCAGCTGAGCAGAAACCCTTTAAATATGCAAATGAGAAGGGAAATGAAAGGCCATATTAATTACTGCTGCATTCTGGAATGCCAGTTAATTTCCCTGCCGCCATCTGTCTAATGGCTAATGAAGTGGCCGAGCTTTTCCGCTTTTCCAGCATAACTAGGCGCTTGGCCGGCGGCATTAGCAGAAACATTTCTATATCAAAACCAGAAACAGCAGCAGCAGCAGGAGCAGCAGCAACACAACTTTTGACAACAAACGCGTGTAAATAGCAAAAGTTTTGCTTGCATGAACCCAGTAAACACACTGGGAACCCCAACCGAACTTAACTGAACGGAACAGAACTGTTCGCTTAACTTGGCGAAAAGCTAAAAATCATTTAATTAAAGTTCGTTGGCACGAGGGGAGCCGGACTAAGCTCTTGTCTAAACAGTAAAGTTGCATGTTGGCGGCTCTTAATTGCCTAAACAACTAACTAACAAGCGAACAGCAAAAGCAGGGGTTAAATGCAGCAGCAGAAGGGTTTTCCAGGTTCAGGATCTAACATATATATATATATATATATATAGATATACAGCGAGCGGTGCAGTGACCTGCATTAGAAGGAGCAGCAAGTGTTCCAACACATGTACTCTCGTCGTACAAGCCGTATGCATAATGTTGTCTAATTAGTTAGGCCAAAAACCACGCCCCATTCAACACAATGCAAGAACTCGAAGGGGAGTTCCTGACATAAATTAAATGCAATAAAAAATGTTGCCTGGCCAACTCTTTTCGAAACGGAAAAGGCTTTAACCTAAAAAAACTCAAGATTGCAGATTTCATTTGCTTCTTTAAGTTTTTAAGCTTTTTGTCTTAAGAATACTGGAATTACTGAACAAATACATAAACTCAAATTAGATTTGGATTTATTTAAAGGTATTTCTTTGCTTTATACATTTATTTATAATAAAGATTAATTGCTGAATTTGAATGCAGCCTAAATATAGAGTAATGTATGCAATGAATTTCCATTTTGTCTAAATATGGAAAATGGTTGACTGAACTGCGTTTGAAAAATACATAAACTGAAATTTATTTTGTATTTTAAAAGGGTCTCTTTTCTTTGTAACACTATTTCTGAGAAAGAAAATTTTTATTTATTATTAATAAAGAGTACTTTTAAGGTTTTCCAGAAATCACTAAAGTTTTTAAAACCCTTAAAAAATTCTAACAAATTATGCAATTAAATTGTGTAGGTACTTAGTTTTGGTTTTAATTATGGACACCTTTTCAAGGCTTTTAATAAGCACTGTGATTTCTAGAGCAACCTTTTAAAGCTGATCGTAATTCTTCAAAATTAAAAGAGAGTTATATTTATATGAATTTCCTTAAAGAAACTCCATAGCTCATAAAGGCATTGTCCATTTTTCCCTTGCGTGAGCCGTGCGTAATTGTATTCTGGGTAAACTTTATCATCTGCCCCCTTTGCTCCCTTCTCTGTGCTAGCTGCCTGCCTATGCATTTGGCAGTGTAATTTTTCAACTCTCGCCAAAATGTCAGAGGCAGGCCAACATGCAATTTATGTTGTTTGCTCAAGAATATTCATAACGAAGTCTGGAACTGTTGCAGCCTGGCTAAGTCCTGCCTTTTCCCTCTTTCTCCATCGCTGGCTGGTCGTGCTGGCTGGCTGGCTGGTTTTTTTGGTGCGTTGTCAATGTCCAAAAGGCTGCGCATGCAGTTTCCTAATACCATTTCATGCTCCTTTTTTTCTGCTGATTTTGCTTTTAAAACGCGAGCTCAAATTGCTGACCATTTAGGGGGAGTTTTAGGATCAAACGAGGGGTTTCGAATATAGGATGATAGAGGGGTGTGCGTGTGTGGATGCCTGGAGGGCAGAACATTTCCAACTACATGTAATTTTACGCGCAACTTAACTTGTAAACTGCCAGGCAACCAATGCCCCCGCTTAAGTCCCCACACACCCACCTGCTCACCTGTATCAATGTTTGGCGTACATGGCGTATGGGTATTATGGCAGTTTGATGCATTTCGTGGCTTTGATTTCCGAATTAAAGATTAAAGTGGCCGCACAAAATGCGCACTGTGGTCTTAACTCGAGAGCATAAACCCGCTTCCGCTCACCCACTCGTTTGCGTAGGTGGATAACGTGGCGTATGAGTAATGTGAGGCAAATGTTAAGCATACGCCCTGTTGGGCATTAAGCTGGAATTACTGGAATTTTAGTCGAATATCAAAGAGCAAAGAACCGAGCCAACGAGTTGTGCTGAAAGCTTACTCCATTGCCAGGCAGCAGAGCGAGAGATTTTCCAAGGAAATTAACCAACAAAAAATGTAAACTGGCTAAGGCATAAGTAAACTTTTAGCGTAAATGTAATTAAATTGATTAAAACCAAATAAAGAGGGGATTTTGACTAAGTTAGTTGTGGTTTAAAAAGTAAAATACAGCTTCTTTGGTTTACTTTCACTGTAATAAACATATTCCTAGTAAATGTTGATGCTAATTCTTGTTCCATGTCTGCGGGTGAAAACATAATGAATTCCAATCCCTAACTACCAAAAACTAAACCCATTTGCCACATTTACAAGTCGTTGTGTCTCCTCCCCCCAAAAAGAAACCCATTATCATATTGTAATGCCGGAACTGTTCTCAACGGATATCGACATCATCTCCTTGGGGTCGCATTTTCGTCGCCTGGCTCCTCGGCTCCATTGTTCGATTAATTGCTTCAGTATCCCATTATGCAATGCCATGGCTCTCACTAATTTACATGTCCGTTCACCCCGCTCTCCCCACTCTCTTTTTGCAGGTACGACTACGAGACTTTACTGCAAAATTCCACTTTCTGTCTGGTGCCGCGAGGACGTCGCTTGGGTTCCTTTAGGTAAGCATTAAAAACAGCATAAAAAAAAGGAAAAGCAACCCATAAAAAATGGGTAAAAAACACATATAAAAAAAAGCAATTTTCATTTTACATTTCACAATTCCATTTTTTTATTCTTGTACTATTTTTCTTCTTATTTTTTGCAGATTCCTGGAGGCCCTGCAGGCCGGCTGCATTCCCGTGCTATTGTCCAACGCCTGGGTGTTGCCGTTTGAATCGAAAATCGATTGGAAGCAGGCCGCCATTTGGGCCGATGAGCGGCTCCTGCTGCAGGTGAGTCCGGAGTTCACAACACACCTGCGCCCATTTATAGTATTGATATCTATAGTTGGGATATGGCTTCTCCCCCATATAGTTTATACCATATATGTATATATATATGAAATATTGAGCAGGACTGTGGCAGTTTGTGTGCCACTTTCGGAGTCGTTTGGCCAAAGCGATTTCATTTGGCTGTCTAAAAAGAGAAAACTTTCCATTGTTTATGTTGACGGAACTTGGTGGAAGTAGTTTTTCGGACTGGTAACCCACATAAATACCAACTCTGCGCTCGCTCGCAAATATTTGTTGCACTTTTTATTGGCCTCGCCAAATGTCCAGCCATTTGCCCCATTGATGAATATACTGCCAAGACTTTCAGATTTGTGCACCTGCGCGGGCCAGCGAGTTAGCCTGACCTGTCCTTGGCCAGCAAGACTATAAAGAAACAGGAAAAGTAATTAATTTCAGGGAAAAAATGTCAACTGAAGACAATCAGACTTGATTGATTTCAAAGGATAAGAAAACTGCAGACTCTCGTTTGACTGAGTAAAGCAATTATGGTTCTTTTTTTTAAGGAATTCATATTTTAGTGTTGCTGTTGCACTTTAACTAACCTTTACTTAGTCCTGGCTCCAAGGTAAACTGCCCTAAAATTCCGCTTGGCTCCTCCACTAGGATTGTCCACATTTTGGCGCTTAACCCCCTGTTGGTCTCTGTTTGCGGCAAAGATTTCCCAATCAGAGCCAGGTGAGTGGTTCGCAGCTGTTTGTCCAAGTGTCGGCACCTTTTCGTGTTCCTCCGTACTGAAAGCTCTTTGACACTCCTACTGGTGTGTCCTTGCTTCAGTTGTTTGCCTGCCTGCCAGTGTCCTTTTCCTTCACGCTCTTGCGCCTTCTGCTTCTGCGGATGCAGAGAGAGAAAAATACAGTAGAATTACATTTCAATTGAATAGAAAAGGTATGCTGAAGACTTAAGTGCCTTGGGCACTTTATATTTAATTTTGAGAAACCCTTATTGGTGGGGAATAAATCCCTAGAGATTTCTTTAGACTTCGCCATGCCCTTTCCTTTGTCTCGGTGTCCTTGCTGCCACTGTCGCACTTCATTCGCGACAAAGTCCTGGCACCATGTTTGTCCTTGCCTTTTTTTCTGCCTCTCCTTCTGCCTCAGATCCTGCTTCGCCACGACCTAGTCCTCTTTTCCTCGCACTTGCACTTCCGGTTCCTGTTCCCCACTCCCCGTCCATTGGCATGTTTGCCTTTGTAGTTTATTGGCAGGAAATGCAATTAATTAAGTTAACTTGAGCAGGAAACTTGAGCATGGACTCCAAACTCAACTCGAGTTGAGTCGCGCCGCCTGGCTGGGCAAACTCTTTAAACTGTTTGGATTTAGTGCGTTTGCCTGCTCCTGCTGCTGCTGCTGCTCCTGGTGTCCTGCTGCAATTATGATGGATGGCACCCGTGGGTGGCTGCCATCCTTTAACCAATTAAGTTGTGCATTGTAAATTAATGCGCATTATGGCTCAGCTGGGGCGGGATGATCTGCTGCATCTATTAAGCTGGGATTACGTATACGCCGGGTGTAACCATCACTTACCACTGTCTCTCCCTCTCCATAGGTGCCCGACATCGTTCGTTCTATACCACCGGAACGCATCTTCGCCCTCAGGCAGCAGACGCAGGTCCTGTGGGAACGCTACTTCGGTTCCATCGAGAAAATCGTCTTCACAACATTCGAGGTGAGTCCTGAGAGTGTCTCTCTAGAGAAGCATTTGCATACGTACAAGCCACGGCACCTATTTGTGGCCAATAACTTGGGTGCCTCGAACTTTTGCCGGGCGGGGAGGCACAAGAGAGTGAATCCAGGGGCCTCTTGAAATAGCGACTCGAACTTACTTGGCAAGTTGTTGCGGCTTTTGTTGGTTCGCTCAATCGACAAGAAACAAGTAACGAGAATGTTCTTTGCTCTACTTAGCGACTCCTGGAGGGATTCCGAGGGCTATATGAGGGATGTGAGGACGACCCGGGGAACTTGGGAACTCGGTAACTTGGTAGATGGAACTATGCAACAACTTGTTCTTGGGTCCTGGAGTGCGCACAGTGCGTGCTGTAATTAAACGAACCGAACTTTATGTTTGCTTGTACATTCATGGAGTCGGAGTGTTTATCTTGGAATTAAATTACTAAAAGGGAAAGAAATATAAGAGACATTTTTGGATAGTATTTGTATTGCTTAGTTTATTTTTTTTTTTTTTAATTTATATTGAACTTAAAATGACACTGAAAAGTTAGGAAGTTCAGGTGTATAGTATTTAAAATACGTTTTTAAAATAACTTTATTTATTTAATATTTAGTGACAAGAAATTACCTATTTTCACACTGAAAATACCTTGTAGGCAGACTTTTTGCACCCACTGTATTTTGGCATTGATTTGCTTCGGAAAAACTACAGTCTAAGCCTTGCAAATGTATCTGCTGGATACTTTTGCAGCCTAAGTAGCACAATTTCTTCGTCAGCTATTGAATTTGAATTTGGCTTTGTGGGTGGGAGCAGGCGCCCACTTGGGCGTTACACTTAAGGGCTGAGGGAGAGTCACCCTGGAGGAAGGGGCTCTATCTATTTGGAAGGGAGTGTATAAATAAAACACACGCATTCCACATACATACATATGTGCGGAAAACAACAAACAGGGCGGCCAACAAAGTTATCTGCACACAAATGGCGAACGCAGAAAATTCGCGGATCTCCGTAGAGCACAGAGGAGCAGCAGAATGTTCGGGGAGAAGACCACCGAAAGGAGACACAGATTGGGAGACGCGAAAAGCAAACTAAACCGGCGCCACTGGAGACCACTTTTCAACACTCAAATTGACACACAGGCAGGGACAGGAACAGCGGGGCCTGGGAGCGGGGACATGGAAGCGTGTAAGGATGTAGACACATCCACGGAGAGGAAGCGCGGGCATTCAATTTTGTGTAATCACCAGGGGGAAGCAGTGGCGAATCGGAGGGCGTAATGGGCAGAAGGGAGGATCGGGAGCGCGCGGGTCCTGAAAGCTGAGGCTGCCAACTGAAACCAGAGACTCCTAGCTCGCATCGAGATTCACGTTTGTGGCGAATCTTGTGCGAAACTCGCAACACTGAGATGCAAAAGAAACTCAATTTCAATAAAATTAAGTAATGAAAAGCTCAAAAAAGTCAAACTATTTAAACTTCTCACAGGCGTTTTGATTTCATTGCATTCTTTATTTATTTATTTAATCTCAAATTTGTATTTTTAATTTTATTGTGTGTTAAAATACCTGTCCCTTAAAATCCTTTAACTTGTATTTTTTCTAAAACTACTACAGGCAGCTATCTCATTGCTTTTCAACCTCAAGAAATATATTATTACATGAACTCTGCAGTATCTTCTTATATTTAAAAGCAGACAACAAAACAAACCTGTTTGGTTAACTCTACTCTTTAATTCCAATGTTTAACCAATAATACTTATTATTTTCGTCCATGTAAGCCCTTCCTTTTCCCTCAGTGAACAACACCCACTTTTCTGCGTACAGAGCCATGTTAACCCATGACGACCGACAACATGGCAGTGTCGCCGTGCCTGTCGCTCTGCTCGTTGACAAAAACCGCAGCCCAATGGAGCGGCTAAAGGGGGAAAAGTGCGGAGCAGGGAGAAGTATTTGGAGATTGCGGCTCCATTGCCACGATTTTCCGTTCCTTTCGGAAAACCCATTCCCTGTTCCCTTCACTCGCCCAGCTTTGCCTGCGTTTTGGCTAGTAATAATCAATTTGCAGTTACAGCAACCAAAATGTGTGTAACCAAATTAAACACAAATATTTTTCCTTTACCTTGTGACCTGACCAACTCGAACGTGGGAGTTTGCCGAGCCAATTAACCACTTGGTCCACAATCAACAAAGGACATGCATACTGCTGGGTTTAGTTTGATTTATGTGTGAGGTGGCAGCAAAAGAGTCCCTATACCACCTCGTCAGAGCCCTCAGTCTTGGCCACCCAATTTGCACAGTTCTGTAATTATTATTATTATTGGCTGCCCAGGACCAACACCAGATGCTGCCTGCCTGCCAGTGCGTTTAGCAACCAAAGTTAATTGGGTTTTGATCGACCTGCACAGCACAGCACTGAATGGTCAATGAAATTGATGTCTGGGGTGGGTCAGGAGGTGTGACAGATTTATGGGGTTTATGCTCAATTTACCAAGGCGTTTTCACTTTAATTGAATTCAAGATAACTCAATGACACTTCTTACTCTCCATCAAGCGATAATTGAGATTTTAAATAAGTCAAACGCAATTTTATTTTGAAATATATACAAATATCTCGTCAAAGACAAGCATCTGCCAGAAAGCAACGAGATATTTAAGCACATAAATATATATAAATTAGAGCCACTAAATTGAACAATTTTATTGCGATGCAAAATTTATTGAGATCAATCTCGAAATCATAGAAAATATAATTCTAGTTCAGTTATGAGAACTTTCTTTTTATACCCTTGCAGGGTAATATAGTTTAAATCAGAAGTACTAAAGGAGTCATTTCCGACCCTATAAAACATATAAATTCTTGATGTAACCATCGTTAAAATGATCAAAAATTAATAAAAAGCCTTTAAGTAAAGAAGCTTTTCATATTTTGTAATTTACACAAAAAGGTTATAATCATGATTTGGATATACACATTTTGATTGCCATTTTTCGACTCCACTGAGAGCAATTATTGATGCATAGATTCCAACTCCTACCTACCCATTTTATCCTGCACCTATAACTTGGCTATCACACTTAAAGTGCGCCAACATGATTTTGGTATGGAAAAATGTTCCTTTTGGCCTGCATTTTTTGTGTGGCGCACATTTGATTTATGGCTCGCGATTAAAAAGATGAATTGTGGCATTTTCGACAGGAAGGGGACAAAAAAAAGGGAGAGGGCGTGCAAGCTAACAGAGACACTCGACCACGCCCACCCCTCACCTGCAGAGGTGTGGCACGTGCATCACGTAATGGCTCTGCGCGCAATCCCTTCTGGCTTATTTGACCCACATTTTGCATATGGCCAAGAATGCAGCCCAGCCCAGGGGTCAACATCATCATGTCTGTCTGTGCCGCTTTGCCCCCCTAACCTCCAACCCTTTGCTGTGGCCTTTAATATGTGAAAAAGTTCCTGAGCTGTGCATTTTTTCGGGCCAAATACTTGATGTGTGTGTGTGGATGCCAACGGTGGGTTGAAAACAATTCGAGAATATTTATAAACAGCATACGAAAAATTCCAGCTTCGTTGAGCTAGTGAAATTCCTTTATAATTTGTTTTTATTAATTTTTCACTCCTTACACGATGAACACGGAGGCCTCCCATTATCCTCCCTTTGGTGGGTCCTTTTTATCGCAGGCCACTCACGTCTCACTTTTCGGAGTGGAAAGTTCGTAATAATCCTTTAGTCCGGGACACGTATGAATATGAATGGGTCGGCGGGCCGCCGGGGGGGTCCTTTGGGGAGAATGGGAATCCTTTTCCTTTCGCTTACACTTAAGACCCGTTCATGCAGCAAATTGATTTAGGCATAAACAAGTCCAGAACGCTTTTAACCCTCTGCCATGCTCTGTTCACAGAGGAGCTACGCAAAAGTGGCAAATAATTTCTGCTGCCTCAACTGTTGTCGGGTCTCGTTCGAAAATTTCATCTTTCTGGGCGTTGAACCGCATGTGACCAGCCGGTGTTAGTATTGCATGGAATCCTGCATGGGATACTCCTTCTCCTGCACGCCAGCAGCCCTGGTAACTGGTCCATTAAAGTCAACAAACTAACAACAACAGCTGACGGTTTTGTGGGGTTTTCTGGTTTTTGGGTTCCAGTTTGAGTTTCGGGTTTTTGGGTTTGAGTTTGGGGTCCAGGTTATCCTTTGTTTGTCCCCAAACGCCTGATGTTGCTTTTGTTGCCCTTGCTGGCTGTGCAAGCAAACAGCAAAGGTGAATTTCGAAGGGGATGGGGCTGTGGGGTTGGGTGAAAAACAAATTAAGCAGTTATTTGGGTTGTTAGACGCTTCAGCCAACTGGCCTTCGTTTTAACCCTTCGCCCTCACACACATCCCGTTCCGCTCCTGTTTGTTGTGTTTTTGGGCTGACAATACCCTTTGAAATTAGCGGGTGAATGGGAAAATTCTTGGCTTCATCAAGCAAGTCATAAAAAGAAAAGTGGATAATTAAGTTGTTTGGCTTGGCTAAAACCGAAATGTCTTTATTACTGGGGGTCTATATAATTGAGTTTAAATAATATTGTTGTGGGGGAATTGGTATTCAAATTATATTTCTAGTGGAAAGTGATATTTTAATTTATAACATTTATTCAAAAATGTACTAATTTCTTCCATTTTTTCTATTGCAAGGCCACACTATTTCAATTGTTTTACTTAGAGTGACCAGCTGCAAATAAGAACCTGGAATAATTTTAAATTGATGCTAAAGCAAAGCTGGTTTAACGTGTTACTAGATATATTTATGCAAAAAGCAAAATGTTCAAGTCTGTGAATATTCCTGCAACACATTTCTATATTCGAACACAAATCAAGTCCTTTGGCATTCTCTCGATTTCCCTCGCTATTCGCAACCCTTTTACGCACTCCGTCAATTATTTTAATTAATAAATCAAAAATCGAAACCAGGACAAAAAACCACAACGAAAGTTTGCAACATCCTTCGGAAGCAAACTAAGTGCGTAGTCTAGGCTCTCCAACATGTCCATGTGGGCGTCTGAGTCCTTACTCAGATGAGTGGAAATCGTATGCGGCTGATCCCAAGATTTGCATAATTTTATTGTGTGTTGAACTTTCGACTAACCCATCCGGTGGCAGCCCCAATCTGTGCCAGGCCATGCCGCCAGGCCACAGGCTCCCCGCAGAAAGGTCACTCAAAGTCCACTTACCGAACTTACTGCCAACCCCGGCCTTCCACAGACACAGTTGGCCCAAAATCTTCGGCCTAAGCCCCAAAAGTCCCTCTGTGTGCGTTTGTATTTTTTGGTCGAATGGATGTGACCGATAAGCGTGTGCCATGCACTTAAGTTGCACAGGGCAACAGGGAGAGAGCGACAGGAAACTGGCGAAAGTTCGAAAATGGTCACAGAAAACTCACAGAACAACAAAATAAACCACAATAAGCCGAGAGCTCGGGTTAAACTCGAGATGCTGCTCTGCATACGAGTGGGCACAGGGGGAAAATGTGGCCAATAATGGATGGATAATCGGGAGCAGAGTAGGTTTGGTTTTTGCTTTTAATGCCTGCTTATGGAATCTCTTTAAAACTTTTTGTAATAAAACTTAACTATATTCATAAGCTTGGTCACTCTTTTCGTTTTATTTAGAACTATGTGACCAGCCTAAAAAAATAGTTTAATTAATACTTAATTCTTTAAAGAGTTTAATTATAATCTTATTCAGAAGCACAGCAAAACCAGAATGATATATTAATGGTTCGCATTTTCTGATATTATGAACTACTTATATCAATTACTACTAAATTTCTAAATTACAAACGAAAAACAATACCCCCTTGGCTTATTTTCCCTCTGTGATCTCTCAACCCCATTTTGTTTATTTTTTATATTTTTGTGGGCGGCAGCAGCTGCGGCTTTGCAACAAAATATGTTGCATACTCGCCGGCAGCTGCCGAATAAAAAAACCTGCAGCCTCTTCTAGCTTCTGTCTCTCTAGACTCTGCCTCCCTTGCCTTTGTCTCCACGAGATTTGCATTTCAAAGCACCAACCACGCCCACTCACCTGGTTAAGAAGATGGGCGTGTGGGTCGGGTGGGCGACAGGAGTCTCAGGTAGCATCAGCAGCTAAAAGTGGAGGAGGAAAAACAACTTATTACTTTGACTAATCCTATTATGCGCATGCAAACGTGCGCCAGGGAGAAGAAAAAACTTTTTCCCAGGCACAAACTACTTTGAAGTCAACTGTCTACCTGCCTACGCTGGTCCCCGGACCGCCCACATTTCTCCAAGACGTCGCACCCGCCTTGGCTCCCACTTTCTGCGCATTCATTCCATTGAATCGTGCACTCACTCAGGCGCCGCTAAGTTGCCTTAGTGGCCGCTCATGCACTGCGAGAAATGGCTGGGCAATAGATAACGCTATTTGCGCCAGCGAAAGGATCTTGCCACTCTCCGAGCTGTCCTTCCGATGTTAATTCCTTTAAAGTTAGTGTCAAGGTGGCACAGTGGAATGAGAGTTGGCTTGTAAAGTGAAGGAGTATTCCCTTTGGGATTTTTATTTTGGGAAATAATTAAATAAATATTTATTTTATATTAAAACTAACTTTTATAAGACTGAAGCTTTGGGAAATATTTTTCTAAAAGAGCTATTTTTGGTAATGAATAATAAATAGAATTTAGAATCTTCCCAATTGTCCAATTATCTATTTCCAATTCATCGCAAATTAAATATCAGCATTTTATTTGCTGAAACCGCCTTTGGCTGTATATATAGTTGAGCTATTAAAAACTTGAGCTTCAGTTTGCTCGACCTTTCCCCCGGTGATCCAACCTAATTTATTTTCAAGTTGTAAAGTTGCAAAACTTTTTCGTTGACCTCATTCGGTTTTAGCCCATAGTTTTTCACTCCTGTCCCTGCCACCCGTCACCCTCCTCGACTCGTTGTAGTTAATTTCTTCCACTTACCTGTCCATTATGGCCCGGCCCTGGACCCGAGGAGTCCAGAGATAGTGAAAAATGCCACGACAGCATCGCAAGAAGTTTTCTACGCGCAAATCCTTTCGCCTAAGCTGATTTGGCTTCCTCAAAAACCAACAAAATTCAGCTGGCGGCCAAGTTTGCCCATTAATAGATTTTCTCGCATTTTCTTTCAACATTTATATATATTATATATTTTATTTTTCCAAAATGCATGTTCTCCTTACAAGAACCATCATAGATTACAGAAGGTGGTAAAGTAACAAAAATTACTTAAGGAATACGCGTAGAGTCACTAAGGCCACTTAAACATTAAACATTTGATAAATGTTGCACAAAAGTTTAAGATTTTTAACAAATAAATTCAGAGCTATGTGCAGTAGAAAAGGTCACACTGCTGATTACATTGAGAAACAATGTGGCCAACATTAAGTTTGATACAGGCATAGAAAATCAGATTTTGTGTTTTTAAACAAAATAACGTGACCAGCTCTATATGTTTTCTTTCAACATATATTCCTTGTTTTTTATTTTAGCAAAATGCATATTCTCTTCACAAGAAAAAAACATAAATTACAGAGAGTGTAAAGTTAAGTGAAAAATCTTACTTAAGCATAGGAAACGCGTAGAGCAAAGGAGACATGAAGTCACTAAGGGCACTTAAACATGTAACATTAAGAGTTGAACCAAGTTTGGGTGTTGTACATAATTCACTTGTTGTTTGATATGTGATCTATCAGATATCAGCTATCATCTGCGGGGCGTGAATGTGCTGCTGCTCGGAGCCTGTGAGTCTTGTGAGTCTCTGCGGTGAGTGAGGTGAGGTGTTGGTGGTGACTTGAAGAGGCGCCTCCAATTCAAACCAATCCAATCCGATTCGAGTTACGAGTCCCCGCTGGATCTAGAAGAGCAGGGAGAAGAGACTCCTCACGCCAGTGGAGCCAGCTCCGGAACCGAGGGTAAAGCCTGTGCTGGGCGTGCCGCTGCTGCGATGTCGCGAAACGTGGCTGGAAACGTTAGCACGGACACGGTCGTAGCTGGCAACATCCTGGAACAAAGACATATAGCAATTAGCATCGGGGGAAGACTAGAATTTGGGGCATAGCGTACTGGTCGAGCACGAACTCGAGGTGTCTGCAGTGGCGGCAAATGTCGCAAGTGCCGCACGTGTTGTATATGGACAAGACTCTCACCTCTTTGTCGGCATTGGCCAGCACCGATCGCATCGAGTTGGCCACCGGCCACTTCTTCTTCATCACCAGATTATTTGGGGGATCGTGGGCAGTGCCGGCATCCACTGACCAGATGGTCACGCTGGCACCTCCCAGAACCTTTGATCCGCGCGAGAACTTGAAGGCCAGCTCCTCATCGCCGGCAATGCGAGTCAACTGCCAGCCGGTGAGATTGATCTCCTCGGTGCCCTTGTTGTGCAGCTTAATGAAGCGTCCCTCGACATCGGCCTCGATGATCTCCAGATCGCCCTTGGCCGCCGCATTCACGGAGTACTCCGACACATTGCGATCCTCGCTCTCATCGATGACGGTGCGGCGACGCTTCACAGCGCTCGATCCGGAAATTCCAGGCGTGGCCGAGCGGCGTCCACTGGGCGTAACCCGTCCAGATCGGGAGCTGCTGCTGGTGGCATGCAAGTGGGTGCCATTGGAGGAGACACCCGAATCGTTGCCGGCACGTCCGGGCGATTCGATGTTCAGGCGACGCTCCTCGCCGCACAGAAGCTTGTCGTAGGCAGCGATCTCGAGGTCCAGGGACACCTTGATGTCCATCAAGTCGCGGTACTCCTGCAGCTGCTGGGCCATGTCGTCGCGCATGCGCTGCAGCTCGGCCTCCAGGGAGGCGATGTACTGGTTGTGACGCTGGCGCTCCGTGTCCAGGAGGTTCTCCAGCTCCCTAATGCGTGCCTATACAAAGAAATAGTTTATAAAGATTACAATCGGGACTATAAGTTATTATTATCCCACTTACATTCAGGCCAGCATTGGTGTTCTCCAGATCCTGCAGCTTGCCATTAAGGCTATCGATCTTGGTGCGCATGAGACGAACTTCCTCGGTGGCGTGAGCCGATCCCTGGGCAGCCCTGTTGGCGGCAGCCTTGAGGTTCTGGATCTCCTGGTCGTAGAGCAGCTCAACCTCTTCGCGATTGGCGCGCATCTGTCCCTCGTACTGATCACGCAGCTCCTGGAGCGACTGCTGCAGCTTGGCCTCGTACTGGCGCGACAGGCGGCCATCGATCTCGCTGATCTCGATCTGGCGACGAGAACGGGTCTCGGTGAGCTCCTGGGTGTGCACCTGGTCCTTAAAGGCCAGCTCCTCGCGCAAACTCTGGTTCTGGTTCTCCAGATCGACGCGGGCCAGGGTCTCGGCCTCAAGCTGCTTGCGAAGATCATCCAGCTGGCGGCGCAGGCGTTCGTTCTCCAAGGCCAGTTCCTTGGCCTGATCCTCGAACTTCTTGCGATCGGCCAGAGCCTGGTTGTACTTGCCATTGACCTCCGTGTAGCGAGATTCATACAGGCGGGCATTGTTCTCAGCCACGGCAGCCTCCTTGGTCTTCTTATCGAGTCTGAAAGTGGGGGAAAGTTGTGGAAATTAATAGGTTATCTTTAAGAAAGTACTTATTGAAAGTTTAGGAGATAAATTATTATCTGAAAGCTGAAGATTGTTCAAGGTTTTAACCAAATATTTGCTATTTTGCTGTACCCAAAAAATCACTTGAGAATTATAGTAAAAAGAGTTGGGAAAAGTACAGTCGCTGCTGCTGGGACTAACTTTTAAATTTCTCTTGTAAGACTTTAACCAAGCTGAGCATTCCAAGATCTACTTACATAGTGACTCAATCACAAGTAAATCCATGCCAAGATGACGTTTTTTTCCGCCCAGTGCAATGCCTTTTATCTACATGTGCTCCGTGAATGACGTCACTTATCTATATAATTTTGCCCCAAACTGAGTTACATTTTTCGCTCACACTGCCTGTCGCTCTCTTTTTATCTCACAAATGTATTATTCATATTATTTATTTAAATTTCGCTCCGTCGCTTAGGAACTCGTTCAGCGATCCTCCAAATCAAATATTTAAACATTTCGATATTTTGTTTGCCTTGAAATAAAGCGTCACATGCCATTAGCATAAAGTAGCCCCGTCTATTTCTGACCACCTTCCTTCGTCGGTGGCCCCTCCCCTTGATTTATGGCCGCCTAGCAGTTCAAAGCAGCGATATTATTCTTTGCTATTTCGATTCCTATATATGCTTGACTTGACTTGTTTAAAAAATAACTATGAAAATGCCACAAATAATCCGAGAATATTTTCTCAAATCAATTTGATGTCTCGCGTGGTCTCGCACGTTTTAAATTTAAATTCTCTATATTTGGCAACAACAAAAGCCGTGAATTCTGGTTAGGCATAATTGGCTTTTCATGCTTTGACTTTGAATTAGACGTTTATTTAAATTGTGAATATAGTTTACTGCCTTTTGGGGCGAATGCGAATGCTTTTGCCTTGTGGTTTTTCTATGGAGTCTGGACACAAACATTTCAGTTCCAGCGGTTTTCTTTGCTGCACCCAGTGAATGTAAACATTTTCCCGTTGCTAATCAAGAAAAGTTGTGTAAAAATGGGGGGGAATAAAGGCTAAAAACGAAATGGACTCAAGGTTGTTGTATTGTTTGTGTGTTTGTGTTCTAGTTTTTCCTTACTTCCCCAATTTTCGTGAGCGTGTTGAAGCACCATTTCTTTTCTCCCCTCAAATTCCTTCCGCTGACCCAATTTATTTATGTGTGTGTTTTTTTTTGTCAACATGTAGGAATTTCTGAAAAGTGTTTTCGAGGAATGTTGGAATAACTTATGGGCCAACTAACTGCAGTAAACAATGGCGGCGACTTTAAAAGAGAAATTCATATTTAGTTTATATTTATGGCCTATTAAATTAATTCTTTAAAAATCCTAGCTCAGCTGCTATCTTATCTCCTCTCTTAATCTTCATTGATCGTAGTATCTAATTTCCCTTGTGGTTTCAACACTTTTGACACACCTCAAAAGACGCTGAAAATTCCAGTTTACCCACCATTTGGACCCCATCTCCCTGCCATTAACCTCTCTTAACTTCATTATCATCGCAAACACAAACAAAAACCCATGGCTATTATGAATTAAAAAAGAGCTTTCGGCCATAAATACCTACCAAAAATAAATATTGCCTGATAACGCAAACGACGCGAAACGGAAATCTCGGAAAACTACACCCGACTTTTGTGTTGACATCACAGCAGAAACTGGTATTACATATGGATCTGTAACTGCGTGCCATGACATCATAGTCTTGTAACCTTCATTGAGACTTAAGGCGCTATTTCGGTTCGGTTGGTTTGGGTTTGGCTGCTCATTAACTAAGGGGACTAGCTGGTGGCATTTGCATACAAATTCCGAGGAGACTTCTGGAAGTGTAAATGCAAAAAATAAACAAGAGCGTTGAGAGAACCGAGAGAGGAGAGGGTTGCCATGTGCGTGGTGGCTTTCGAAATGTGCTTTTTGGCATGACATCACCGGCCTCGCTCTCGCTCTTGCTAACTTGCTCTGCTTCTCTGGCACGCTCTCTATCTTTCTCTGTTTCTTCATTACACCTAGCCAAAAAAATGAGGAGCCAATATATTGAATTTAGCCATATTTCTATCATTGTATCATGGAGTTTCTAATGGCCTGATTCTTCTGTAGAGTTAATATAACAAGAGTATGTTTTAAATATACTAGAATATTTCTTAAAACTTTGAAATTCTTAAAGAGAGCGAAACTGTACTCTCTTCAAACATTCCTATATTTTTACTTTATCAATCAGTTCCTAGAAGAATGAGACTTCTATATTCCTGGAATATTTTCTATTCTTTACATTTTCTAATTAAATAACTAAGCAAAACTGTATTCATAAAGTTTCTTATAACACTGATATAATTTTTCTCTAAAAAAAACGTGACTGTACCAACCACAATGCTATTATTTTCTAAACCTTAAATTCATACAAAAAGGACGACTTTACTACCAATACAACCACTTAGCAAACCTTATTTCTTCTGCTGAATATATAAAATTCCCAAGAGATAAACCATAATTTTACCACAAAACCCCCACTATTATATACCATCCCGTTTCTCTCAGTGCACGCTTTCTGCGGTTAACTCGTCGGTCTATGACATCACTGTCTGATAATACGCTGTTACCATTCACATATTTCCAAATTCCCACTGGGCTCTCAGCTTTACCTCGGCTTCAGGTCGTCGTTCTCCTCCCACAGCCGCTTAATATCGATCTCCAGCTTGGCCTTCTCCTTAGCCGTCTCATCGAGCAGCTTGCGGGCGGCGGCCAGCTCCTTCTCGTAGACAGCCTTCAGATTCGAGGTCTCACGGTTGACCGTGTCCTGGGCGAGATGCAGCTCCTGGGTGAGCCGGCTGTTCTCGTTCTCCAGGTTGCGCATGCGGTCAATGTAGCAGGCGAGACGATCGTTCAGATGCTGCAGCTCCTCCTTCTCCTGCAGGCGAGTGGTCCTGGTGGGGGATGTGGGCGAGGTGGCGCCCACCCGCGACGAGGTGGAGGCGCCACCCACCGGCGTCGAGGTGGAGGCCCGCGAGACGCGTGTGTTCAGTGTGACGCGGCGAGCAGACATTTTTGCTTTGTTTTTAGTTATTTATTTACGTTGGTTGTGCGATTTAAGTACGTAATCCCTGATAGCTCCTCGAGTTGCGAGTGTTTTTCCGGCGCTGGAGCTTTGAATATTTATTATCCCTTTTGTGCGTCCGCTTGGCTTGACGGCTGAAAATTGACTGAAATAGTGAGACTTTGCCTCGAACCGAGCGAGCGGCCATCATCGACGAAATTAGTAGTCGTCGCCGCTGCCGTCGTAGTCGTCGGCAGAGGCGGTCATAAAAAAATACACCAAAAACAACACACACTCGCCGCTCTCTCTATTTTTCCGCTCTCACCTTTTGGCTTTATTATTATTGTAGTTTCGTTCTCCTTCCCATTCGTATTCGTAGTCGAAGACTCCTATGTACAGCTGTTTGTGTTTCTGGAGCTCCAAATAGAAATCACCTCAAAGGCAGCCAATTAATGCCGTTGTGCCGGTTCCCCAAAAAAACTCTTTTTCTCACAGGTGTCACTCTCTATGAAGAACATAAATAATTGCACTAGAAATAAGCAGAGAAAGACTACCTATTTTAGTAACAGAATTGTATAGCCTTCTGTCATACTACTAGTTTAAAAAGCTACTGTGGTACAATTTTAAATAAATCAAAGGTTTTTAATTGTAATTTTCAGGAAAATTAGCTAGCTTAGAAAAATAATAACTAAAATATCTAAAATCAAGAAAGGAACAACTTTTTTTTACAATTTTAACAATTAAATCCCTTAAAAATGTTTAAACATTTTTTAATTTTCTTATTCTACCAGACACGGCTAGATCGTCTCGGCTGTCGATGCTGATCAAGAATATTTACATAATACTATATAGGGTGGGAAATGTCTCTTTCACTGCTTTGCAAACTTATATTCTATTGATTCTATTGATTATTAAAAACACAAATAAAAAACACTCATAATATCTTCAGTATTATAAATAGCATTAGTGTATAGGTTCCACTGTATTCTCCATAAGGAATTCCCTGCAATGCATTCCTAATCATCAATGGGTTCTTCTATGCTCTGTCCAAGGTTAATGAACGGCATTTATTATAAAATCAGAGCTGGTACCACAAAGGGAAAGGAAATTGAGTTCATTTGAACATATGGATTGCAGCATTGCGTGAAAAATAAAACTACAAATGAAAAATGTAACACATTGAGTGAGGATTGCGTTTGAAAAAAAAGACTACCAATGAACATGTGGAAAATATTGAAGAGAGATTGCACAAAAATAGCAAATTAAAGAGATATTGAGCTACTTATCATTAAAATTATGATATGAAAGGGTATTTGAAAATCTTCAAAGAATCTTTCAATATTTTAAAAGTGATCAGAATGAAGTTACTTATCATTAAAATTATGAATTGGAATATAAAAATAAGCAAAAAAGCAAAGGAAATAAGCAAAAAGGAAAGAAAAGGAAAATCTTTTAATACAATCAAATTTAAATAATAAAATTTAAGAAATTTCAAAAGAACTGTGTGATAATCTAGGCAGTTATATTTAATTTTGCTTAACAGCCAAGGCATCTGCTGATACACACTCATATATGTACATATCCCATTCAAAATCCTTCGCCTCTACATAAATTTTATGATTTGTTAGACTTCGGCTGGCCACATAAATTAATGGGGCCCTTAATAGTGATTGCGACACATGAAAATCGACCACAATGGGATGCCCGCCCACATCATCAATTCCGCTCGATTCAGTTAGTTAGTTTTGGGCCCACATCCCTAGCTCCTCTCTGTCAGTCGTCGGTTTTATCGATCAGCCGGCGAGCGGGTCAATTATGGGCCCCAACGACTTGTCCAAAATTATGAAATACTGCAAGGGAACGAAGCGTGGGCGATGGGAAAATCCATCGGGGGGGGGAGGAGAACTTGGCTTGGCGCAATGTCAAACTTGTCATAAGTGAAATATTTATTGACACTGAATACTCGAGAGGGCTTTTGGGAGAGCACCAGCAGTAGTCATAATAATAAATAACCAGTTAAAAAGCGGGAGAATGCGACACTCACTGCTATTTGCCAAGCTTTCTTTTCTATTTTTTCTAGATAACAAAATTCTCCGCTCTCTCCTCGTTTTCGCTAACATTTATTTGCAAATAGCCGGCAAACAATTTTAGTTTTTTATTTTGCCCTCGAGAATGGGAGAACGGAACTGGTGGAGCTTTACGCTCGCTCTCACGCTGCGAGAAATTATGTGAACTTGTCGGGCAATCTATACACGCCCGTGACGTCACCAGTTGAAATAACAAAAATACAAAGAAAAATGAAGCAAATAAAACCAGAATATATACAAGTATACACAGCACTGACCTCCAAAGCTTGGGGGCTTCTCTGTGACGTCACCAACTTATTTTTAATCATGAACGACGACGCGACCGTTTCTTTAGACTTTCGGAATTATAATTATCATTATGAGCCGTACGCGTCGGCTAATTAGAATTAATCAACGTGCCCAATTGTATGCTCATAGCGAACGTTTAAGCCTAACCAGATGTTAAATTGTTTTTTTCTTTTATGTTTCTTGTTTGTTTGCTATTCAAACCTTGTTTGGTTTGAATCTTATTTGGGCTTTTGCTTGTGTCGGAAGTTCTCTGTATATTCTAGGCTCTGTTTTTTGAGATTACCTCAATTTGTCACTTGATGAATTGTGCGCGGGATTAAGATTACAAATTGATAAGAATTATACCAGTGCCAGGCCGGAAATTAGCTTTATGAAATGAGCACAGGGGAAAAGTTTAAGCTTTTCTTAATTAAATGGTCTTGTGAGATTTTAAAGAATTTATTTAGAATTTTAATACTAGATTTTCTTTCTTTTTAAATTCTTCTATAGATGAAGTTGTTAATATAATTCTGCTTGATAAAGACAGAATATAGATGACAAAATGTAGTGATAATTTTTATTGATTGAAATTGCATTAAATTCCTAAAATTTTCCCTCAGCAACTCTTTTAAACCCACCCCTTTGCTTTATTAATTTTTAAAATTTGTTGGAAACTTTTTAAAGTGACATAAATATTCTGATATGCCAACCTAAAGGCAATTGAAGTTAACAATTTGTGTTTCCTTCATTTGCTTTTATTTCTATTGGGTGAATCCCTATAATTCTCCCACTTTTAAATACAATAAGTATCGATTAACCTTAAATAAAGAACGCCGACGACGACGACGACAAATAAATAAACACACTTGCCCGCAGGGCTCTTAATTTGAGCAAACTTTCCGTATCAATATTTGTATTGTATTTATTTGCTCTTTGTTACATTTGCGTTTCTTTTTTTTCGTGTCTATATCTGTATAGATATTGACAGGCTGCGCCTATCGTCAAATAAAACATACAGCAAAGATACTGTATAAACTAAAATCAAACAAAATTGAAGTTAACTTCTTGCTGGATTTTTTTGCGCTTCCATTTGCCCCGTCAAAACTTGTTTGTGTCTGTTGTATTTTTGTATTTTTTATTTTTTTCGGTTGTTTTACGAATTTGTCAAAGCAGCTTCATAACTTCAGTTCGCTGGCTGCTGCTTTTTGTTGTTGGCTATTTGCGTTGTACGCGACAGCTCCGAAGTTTGCCAACAGTAATGACATCATCGTCA
>VNJV01009996.1:0-13640 GCA_008042635.1 Drosophila nikananu | reverse complement strand
AATGGCATAATACAAAAGTCGAAGTCCCCCTACAATAACCCAATATGGGTCGTAGACAAAAAGGGCACCGACGAAACTGGCAAGAAAAAAATGCGTTTGGTACTGGACTTCCGCAAATTGAACGAGAGGACTGTACCAGACAGATACCCCATGCCAAATATCTCAATGATATTGGGGAACCTCGGCAAGGCCAAGTACTTCACGACACTCGATCTGAAGTCTGGCTATCACCAAATCACGCTCGCCGAACGCGACCGTGAGAAAACATCATTCTCAGTAAACGGAGGGAAGTATGAGTTCCGAAGATTACCATTCGGACTCAGAAATGCTGCGAGCATCTTCCAGAGGACTATTGACGATATTCTGCGAGAGCAGATCGGCAAGTTCTGCTACGTTTACGTTGATGACGTCATCATCTTCTCAGAAGATGAAAATGCCCATGTTAAACACGTAGATTGGGTTCTGAAGAGCCTGTACGATGCCAACATGAGAGTATCTGCAGAGAAGTCACGCTTCTTTAAGAAAAGCGTGAGCTTCCTAGGGTTCATCGTCACCAACAATGGCGCGGCGACAGACCCGGAAAAGGTTAAGGCCATAAAGGAATTTCCACAACCCAAAAATGTATTTGAGGTGAGGTCATTCTTGGGCTTAGCCAGCTATTATCGATGCTTCATCAAAGATTTCGCATCGATAGCAAGGCCCATTTCAGACATACTGAAGGGCGAGAACGGGAGTGTTAGCCGACACAGGTCCAGGGGTATCAAAGTAGAATTTTCCGAAGCGCAGCAACGTGCCTTCGAGAAACTTCGCAACATTTTGGCGTCTGAGGACGTCATCCTTAGATACCATGACTACAAAAAAGCGTTTGATCTAACGACAGACATTACAATGATCTCTAGGACATTGTGTGACACAGAGGTTAACTACGCTACCAATGAAAGGGAGCTATTAGCCATAGTCTGGGCGCTAGCTAAATTGCGACACTACCTGTATGCGGTCAAAGAAATAAACATCTTTACCTTTGACATTTGCGGTATCGGAATCCAATCCGAACGCCAAGATCAAGAGGTGGAAAGCACGCATCGATGAATCCGGCGCAAGAATGTTTTACAAGCCCGGATAAAATAATCTCGTTGCAGATGCCCTCTCGAGGCAACATCTCAACGTTGTTGAAAACCAAGAACCTGAGTCGTGCGCGGCCACAGTGCACAGTGAGCTCTCGCTCACTTACACGATTTAATCTACGGACAAACCCGTAAATTGCTTCCAGAACCAAATAATTTTAGAAGAGGCGCGCTCCCCTTGGAAACGCACTTTTATACTATTTGGAAATAAGAAGCGTCACACAATTAACTTCTCGTGCAAACAGACTTTGCTAGAGGAACTTGCCAACACCATTATCCCTAATGGTGTGAATGCCTTCCACTGTGATCTTCACACGTTGGCACAAATCCAGGACGAGGTGGTCCGACAATTTCCGGCCACAAAATTCTGGTATTGCAAAAATAGGGTCACCGACATTTTCGCGGTTGAAGAGAGGAAAGAAATCCTCACCGCAGAGCACAACAGAGCTCACAGGGCGGCCCAAGAGAATGTGAAGCAGGTACTCTCCGAGTACTACTTCCCCAAGATGACTAAATTGGCGAGCGAGATAGCGGCCAACTGCAAAACCTGCGCCAAGGCGAAATATGATAGACATCCAAAGAAGCAGGAGCTCGGTGAAACACCAATCCCGGGCACATGTAGTGGCCATGCTGGAAAACCATTTCGGCGTCAGCATCTCGAATGCACCGCCCCTCCATAGCGTCTCCAACGGACAGGTGGAACGCTTCCACAGCACGTTGGTCGAGCTCGCTAGATGCCTAAAAATCGATAAAGGCATAAATGACACGGTGGAGTTGATCTTGCTGGCCACAGCCAGATATAACAAGTCCATCCACTCAGTCATTAACAAGAAACCGGCCGAGGTCATGCGGGCAGATCCGGACGATCCACAAAGTGAGGTCCAGGAAAAAATCAAAAACGCCCAGAATTTGACTAGAAACCGAGAAAACGCCTCTCGGCGGAACAGAGTCTGCCAGGTCGGCGATAAAGTCCTAGTAAAGTCAAACAGACTAGGCAACAAACTCACTCCCTTATGCGAGAAGAGAACTATCGAGGCCGACTTGGGGACCACAGTCCTAATTAAAGGGAGGGTGGTCCACAAAGACAACCTCAGGTAACCCGAACAGAGCCCCGTTGCGGTTCCCCCGGAGTTTTTTATTTTTCATTCTTTTCATTTATAGCCACTTGGCATAGGTTTTTTATTTCTTTTGTTTTTCATCTATAGCCACGTGGCATAAGTTTTTTATTTCTTTTGTTTTTCATTTATAGCCACTTTGCATAAGTTTTTTATTTTTCATTCATAGCCACTTGGCATAGGTTTTCATTATTTTTTGCTTCCCATAGCCACTTGGCGTAAGTTTTTCTTATATTCTTCATTATTCATAGCCACTCGGCTTAATTTTTTATCGTTTAATTTACTTCCTCTTATTCGTCTATTGAATATGCCTACGTTAGACACTCGGCTAACCTCTCTGAGTATAGACGAGTGATTGACGAAACCAACGGTATGGTTGATATGTTCCCCGAATCTCATATGAAGAAGCTCCTGAGCATTGACATCGCTCACCTTCGTGACATGCTTGACTCGTTGAGTGTCCATCACAGAGTGGCCAGGAGCCTAGACTTCTTGGGAACTGCGTTGAAGGTTGTCGCAGGGACACCTGACGCCGAAGACTTTGAAAATATAAAGTTCACCGAAGCAACACTAATTAATGCACACAATAGCCAAATCCAAATTAATACTAAAACACAAGTTCGAATCAACGAACTTACCGACACTGTCAATCAACTTTTAAAGATTTCCAAAGATAAGCAAATCGATACAGGCCATCTTTACGAAATGCTATTAACACGCAATAGAATCATTGTCTTGGAACTTCAGAACCTTTTGCTTACAATCACACTCGCAAAAATAAACGTAGTTAGTCCAGTCTTCCTGGACCATGCAGACTTGGAGAATGTTTGGGGCGAGGAGCCCACCAACACCCCCATAAGGGAAATTTTGTCCGTTGCGTTTTTACAGCGCCTTATCGCATTTATTATAAAATTCCCCAAGATTGTTATGGCCTGTAATAAAATCACCGTCTTCGCAGTGGCTCACCATGATACGGTATTGAGGTTAGAGGATAATGTGGTGGCAGAATGCAAAGGAGAAATCCGTACTGTGAAGAACTGCTTCATATCACCCGGGGCGACATTTTGCCAGTTATCTTCGGTGAGCTCGTGTGCCCAAGAACTCCACGCTGGAGGCATGGCATATTGCAACACACAGCAGAGCGACCTACATCCTATCACATATGTCGATGAAGGAATTATTATCATCAATGATAGACCAGCACTCATGCGCGTGGATAATGGAACAACCATCCACCTTAGAGGTACGCACCTAATAACATTCATTGTGAGTGCCATGGTCAATGAGACCGTCTTCACAAACCACGACATGGTCCAAAAGAGGGCACCGGGAGTAGCTAATTCTCCTGTCCTTAATATCTCGATGAAACACGAGATCCTGAGCCTCCCATACCTTCACCGTTTGAGTGAAAAGAATTTGGAGCAGATCAGGAAATTAGTCAGATAGCGCTAATTGCAGGAGCAATTTTCTGCGCTCTCATCTGCATCGGCCTAACCTGCCAACGAACCATTAGGGTCAAGAAATACACAGCCCAACTTAAGGAAGTACTCGCCAAAATAGGGTCGGCCGAGGACGGCCTCAATCTTGAAGGGAGAGTAGTTAACTAAGTTAACTGGACTGATCGTCCGCTGACCAGCACCGGTCAAATTGCTGACAAAGCATTTGGCCGGAAGCTCGAGCATAGCCGGCAAAGCTCTGCACTTTGGCAGAGGCCGCTATGAAGCTTTTTCCTTTGTTAGCTTTAAGCAGTTCGTTTTGGACACTCTTAAAATAAAAGCCATCGCTCAAGAACCAACAACTCTGGCATTCTGTCGTTAATTTTATATTTGATCATAGCAATCTGAGTCGCTAGGCCAGTTGCATTACGGAAGGCAGTCACCTTCCCAACGTAATCGTCGTAAATCTCCAAGTGGATTTATCACCCCCTTCCCTGCACGAGGGGCACCATCAGCCAACCGGCAAATCATTTGAGACTGCAGCGAGGGATCCTCCGGCGGCCACCAGAATCTTAATAATTTATACCTATATAAAAAAATAAATAAATAAAATAGTAAAATCTCCATTGATAATTAAAAAGTAATATTTTAAGAAAAATCCAAAAACAAAAAAATAACTTCATAAATTACGTTATTTTTCAAAAGGAGGGAGATGTTGTATGCACATATATTGAATATCTACTGTACCGAGTTTGGTGCTCTGTTTACATAAACAGAGCTCCGGTCTTTAGCCTAAGTGGCCGAAATATGAGTCGATCAGCCGGGTCTTTTCAACGGTACCCGACTAACGGGGAAGAGATTAAAGCCAAATGTTATTGAAGCAACCATCTTGAAAGTCATATATCGAGGCGCGGATGTATTCATTCCCAGAATTCCAATGATTGTCAACGTTATGCCATTTCCAATGGAACGATTTCACTTTCCAGTACGTCTTGCGTTCGCTAAGTTAATTAATTAGTCGCAAGGTCAATGGCTTGATATACTTTTTTCCAATGTTTTTTAGTCCATTTAAATTTATATAATTTTAAAAAAATATATTTTTAGGACTTTTATTGGTTCCCAACGGAGAATTTATTGGATATTGGTTTGGAGATGGAAGTGAGGATCCACGAGGTCAATTTGATGAATCAAATGAATTGAACAACTTCACTAATAAGCATTATATAACACCAAAGTCATCCCACGCTTGGGGTATATTTTTTACAGTATTGGGAACCGTCCTTCTCGATTTTGACGCGGATGCTTGCCAAAGTCCTGCTAGGGCTTATCTCTTAGACGTATGTTTACCAGAAGACCATGCGAAGGGTTTATCAACATTCACCATTATGGCAGGCTTGGGTGGATTTTTCGGTTATTCAATGGGTGGCTTGAACTGGGATGATACAGATATCGGTAAGAAACATGTATTAAATTGATTTAAATTAATTTGACCTTCAATAATATAGGTCGGCGGTTGGGTGGACATGTGAAGGCGGTTTTCTCTATAATAACATTTATTTTCATTGCCTGTGTCGCATTCACAGTTACAAGTTTTGCAGAGATCCCGCTTTGGGTACTAGCAGACGCGGAATCTTTTAATAATAAGGGAGAAAACGATAAATTGAGAACACCAAAAGAAACCTATGGTGCCTGCGTAAACGAAGAGGAAAATGGCAATGATTTCGAGGACCACGAACAGGTAATTTATAAATAGCTTTGCAGTAACATAACTGATAGTGCTTAATACCCCCCCTCGATTCTATATTTTTTATGGATGATATGCGTATATAAATTATTGATTTAACTAGTTTCCTATATTAACATTATTATTATTATTATTACAAGGGCCTGGTTGCACTGCGACCAGATGTTTGATCTTTTGTGCCGGCCTGTAGAATTAGGGTAGAGTCCCTAAACCTAGGCTTCTAATAAAAGAGAGCACTTTGGTAAAGTATATTTGTTCCCAAATCCTGTAGGGGGGAATAAGTTAACCTCCTAGATGTTGAAATCGACGTCTGATTAGCGAGTGGCACTCACATAGAATATGTTTTGATGTTTCTTGCTCCATTTTAATTTCTTAAGGGGATACCTAAGGCTGCAGTGACCTGTTAGGTAGCCTGTTAAAGTGCGAATTTCGTGTTAGTTTGATGATGCGTTCGTTGATTGCTCAAGGAACCTAAGATGCCCGGTAAGATCACCACTTTTTATATTGGTGATGTTTTAAAGGCGAAGTGGCCCCAGGCAGGCATCCTTTTTCAGTGTACTTGGTAAAGGGGGTATGCCAGTTATGACTCCCACTGAAGTCCATTAATGCCTATGCAGACCAAGCGTTGTAATTGCAGCCGCAGCTGTCTTCTGGGTAGATTTCGTCCACCAAGCAAGAGGTTAGTTTTAAAAGACCAGTAGATCATTTTGGGATCATGTTTTACCGTAAAGGCGGTTGCAAGCAAAGTGTGCTCGAGTGGCTTTGTTTATGGTCTTTTCCAGGTGTGCATTACAGTTGAGCTTGGAGTCAAGTGTGACTCCTAAGTAGTTGGCCTCAACCGAGAAGTCAATGATGGACCCATTTAGGGATGGTCTAGTTAGGGAAAGAGACCTTTTCCTGGTAAATGGGACTAAGACAGTTTTTGACTGGTTTACGGACAATCCTTTGTCCTGACACCATCCGTTGGCTATATTTAGGGCTTGCTGCATGCGGTCCGAGATGGTTATACAGTAGCTCATCGATGACCAGAATCCAGAAGTACTCCCCCTTGAGGGCACCCCCTTGTTACTGTGATTGAGGTCATGGTTCCTCCAAGGTCTACAGTTATGATTCTGGATTTAAGCTTTTCCACCATAGGGCATGTTTCCAACACGTTCTGAGAGATAGGGGGGCTCCCCTCCCTCAGCCGCTTTGGAGTTTGCCACCATAGTCACGCGCAGGTGTGGGCACTCTCCAGTTCCAGAGAGGTATGTTGGTGCCTTTCTCTCCCAGATGGTTGCTCTATAGCCACGCACCCAGGAAAGTGAGTAGCCAGAAGCTGGCTGCTCGTTTCCATTGGGTTGTTCGTGTATGTTCCATCTGGCTTTTTCAGCGTGCAGATGCCGTTTGAGTGGTCCTTGGAGAGGCCTTTTTGTAGCCTGACAGCTTCCGGGAGAGATGAAATCTCCCCGCAGTGTTGACGCCACGTAGCCCTTTTTGACGTCAAGGCTTTTGTTCCACAAGGGAACAGCCCTTCCGATCTTGCGGACCTTTCGTTCGCAGCTGCCGTGATATGCTGATTTCAGCTGTTCCACCGTTGAAAACAATATTTGTTTCGCGGCTTGCCCCTGACCTCGCTTTGGAAGATGTTCTTGCCTATATTAAAGGCAAAACCCAAGCCGAATATGTAAAAGTGGAAGAGTTCAATTTTTCGTATACCAGAGACATCTCGTCTTTCAAGATTAGCGTCTACACGGAATTCTTCGACACAATTTGCTCTGGTAACTTCTGGCCCGAGCACGTTGTAGTTAAGGAATTCGAGGCTAAGACGAAGAAAAAGCGGCCAGTGGGAGTACACCTCCCTATACCGCAACAAACCGCTAGGACCACCGCAAAGACAACCTCAACACCTTCAGTCCCAAAAAACTAACCACTTCCTTCCAACTTTCCTATCAGAATACTAGAGGCTTACGCAGCAAGCTCTCGAAATTGTATTCTGACAGCTTTTCCTTTGCATCCCAGGTAATTGTGTTTACCGAGACCTGGTTAAAGCCCGAGATCCTTAGCTCTGAGATTTTCCCGGGTAAGTACACAATTTTCAGGGTAGACCGACTTGTCCAGCGTGGAGGTGGAGTTTTAATTGCCGTTGACTCCTCCCTTATCTCCGAACTTGTTGCCCTTGACGATGTCACCGATATCGAATTCATTTGTCTAAAACTATCCTTTCCAGGTAGTTTTATTTATATAACCTGTTCGTATGTTCCACCATCGGCTGAGGAGCCTTTTTATTGGAAATACCTTTCGGCAATTCAGGCCGTTTCCAACAGGCTTTCAGATCGAGACCAACTATTAACTCTAGGGGACTTCAATATACCTGGAGCTCGTTGGTCATCTGATGGACTGTCAAATGTCCTTCAGACTGTGGCACAGCATGACCTTATCGATGGCCTGCTTGACATATCTTTGTCTCAAGTTAACCATGTCCAAAATTCTGTAAACCGCTTATTGGATCTTTGTTTCGTCTCTGCTCCTCTAGGTGTAGACTTAGTTAGAGTTGCTCCTTTGACGCTACCTGAAGATCCTTACCATCCAACTTTCGAAGTGACTATCGATACGGGGACGGTTGTAAAGAATAAATCTGATCATTTAGCCAATAAGGTTCGCTGTTTTCGTAAAGCTAACTTTCATACGCTAAATAATCTAATATCTGAATTTGATTGGTCAAATCTGTACATGTGTACTGACATGGCAGCCGCCGTGGACATTTTTTACAGTGCCATGAATTCGTTCTTTTTATCCTGTGTTCCGTTAACCTATCCGTCTGTCTCCAATAAACCACCTTGGTTCAATAAGGAGCTGACACGCCTAAAAAATGTGAAGTCTAGGCTTTATAATAAATATAAACTCACTGGTTCTGAAACTGTCTCACTATCTCAGCGCTCGGTCGAAGTTTACCGTGCTTAACGCTCGGTCTTATATTAATTATCTGACTCTTTGTAGGGTATAGTTTTCACAGGACCCGAAACAGTTTTATAATTTTGTTAATACCAAGTGTAAACCAAACCTATATCCATCCTCGCTTTCATTTCAAAATTCTTCAGCAAGCTCGGATCAGGCAATCGCCGATCTGTTTGCTGATTTTTTTAAAATAACATATTCTTCCGCAACCAATTCAAACCTGATGAACCAGATGTACCCTTTCCCAATGCCCAGTTCGAACCTAATTTTCAGTCCTATCTTAGACGAAAGCTCTCTTAGTCTGGATCTTCAGCGTGTTAAGACAGTTTATTCACCGTGTCCCGATGGTATACCGGGCTGTGTACTCAGATACTGCGCCGAGGCTCTGTGCAACCCCCTTCTAAAATTGTTCACCTTATCTTTAGAAACATCACAATTTCCCCTTATTTGGAAGGAATCATTTATTATTCCTCTCCACAAAAAAGGTAGCAAATCGGACGCTGGTAACTACAGAGGAATCTCTAAGTTGTCGGCGATTCCAAAACTCTTCGAGAATGTAATCACTCCTCACTTGCAGCACTTATGCAGATACGTAATTTCTCCATGTCAGCATGGATTTATGAGTCGAAGATCGACCACTTCAAATCTTCTGGTACTTATCTCATTTGTTATTAGGGGTTTCCAACGAAACCTTCAAACCGATGTGATTTACACGGACTTTAGTAAAGCTTTTGACTCGGTTAATCACTTTCTTCTTGTAAGGAAGCTTGATTCAATAGGGTTTCCAGTTGATCTTCTTAATTGGCTTCAGAGTTATTTGAGTGACAGGACTCAAAAGGTACTGTTTAAAAATGCTCTATCCAACTCTCTCAGTGTCACATCTGGGGTCCCACAAGGCAGCAATCTTGGCCCACTGCTTTTTACATTGTTTATCAATGACCTTCCGCTAGTTTTAACCAACTCTAGGGTACTTATGTACCTCAATATGGAGTTCATATTAAGCGCATTGAATCTGTTCAAAAAAACGTTCTGCTTTTCGCCCTATGTGTCTTACCCTGGGATGCTGACCTGAGATTACCGTCATACTCTAGTAGACTTCTATTAATTAACCTACCTTCCCTAGTTAACCGTAGAACAATGCTTGGTGTCGTCTTTCTGCACAAGCTAATTCACGGTGCCGTAGAGAGCCCCTACTTACTATGACAGCTCAACTTTCACGTTCCTCGACTAACATCTAGAACCTTTATCCCCTTAGCAATAAATCACTGTAGGAGCGAGTTTGAGGTACATGAACCGTTTAGGGTCTTATGTGCCGATTACAACCGCCTCTTTGACAGTATAGAGGGCACTGAGAGCCTTCCTCGTCTTAAAACTGTATTGCTAGTAAAATTAGCTCGTAATATTGTATAATAAAAACTTTCCTCGTTCTTTTCTATATTTTCCTTCTCACGCGTCTATCTAGAACGCGATTCGTGCCGTACGTCGCGCGGCTGCGCCCCTCGGTCGGTTGGGCGGGAGGTGCATAGCGGGACTCGCGCGTTAAAAAAAAATAATAATAATAATAAAACATTAGTATGAAGCACAGTGGCTTCACGCTCTAACTCGTCTATGGATGTTATCGGACGGGTGGAGCAGTCTCTGGATTGCTCCAGTTAAAAACAGAAGAGATCCCAGTTGGTCTTTCTGGGATTTCTAGTAACTGGGCTACATTGCAGGGCACATCCTATGTCAAATCTAATGCCCTCCTCAAACTGCCCTCCAGACCGTGTGATGCGCATTGGTATCGCAGGCGATTATCCACCTGGGCCGGTTTCTCTGGCTGTGCTCTATCAGGGCACAGGTAGGCGCCGTAGGCTCATCCTCCGAGTCGCCGGGTAGATAGGTATTTTAACCCAAACCACCTCCAGGTCCTCAGTTATGAACTGTGAAAGGGGAACAAATGTTAAATTTTTGCGAAGGTGGTCATTTGCATACAGCAACTTACCGGATGGCGTGCTAAGCCTCAGGACACGTCCTGCATTTATCCAGGGTTCCTGTAGGGAACCTCTCGCAAAGTTCGTCGGATGCGGCCTTTGCATGGTGGAGGTTCGCTTGGAGACATCTAAGGTGTCTCCTGGGCCACTGCGGTGCCCTGTGGTATCGAAGCAGCCATAGCAGGAGCACTGGCATTGAAGCAAATAGTGCGGAGTAAGAGGCAACAGTGGAAAGTGTCATCTCTCCGGGAAGAAGGTGGAAAGAAAGCCGAATTAAGCCATTACATTTTCTTTGGTAAGCGAGAAAAGTCAACTCGACTGGTGTTAAAGGAAAAATTTGAGAATTTTAGTATCTGAAAATTGTTTATTATCGTTTAAATAAACTAATTCGGTCACAAACACACGAACATACAAACATAAGTGCACAGCCGCGGCCGCTTGATCTTTCGTATATTTCGCGCTGTGAAAAACCAAAACTGTGTTGTGCAAACATTAATAACAGAAGTGAACACAATTTAATTTTTATTAATTTGCGCATATTACATTTATACGAGGGCCGCTATATATATTTCTGGCTTAATAATGAAAATACTAATATTTATCAACGAAAATGGTTTTATTGTTTTTCAAAATATTCTCCATCAAGATTTATACACTTTTGCATACGCTCAAACCAATTTTCGAAGCACTATTTCCACTCCGATTGAGACACCTCCAAAATATGGTTTTTGAATGCTTCAACAGCATCTTCTGGCGACGAAAATCGTTGCCCACGCATTATTTTCTTGATGTGTGGGAATAAAAAGAAGTCATTGGGTGCCAAGTCATGGCTGTACTGCGCATGACCCATCAATTCGACGTTTTGGCCGGTCAAAAAGGCGCTAGTTTGAGCCGATGTGTGAGAGCTTTCATTGTCATGGTGCAAAATGATTCGCCTTCTCTTGTTCGTTTTTCGAATTTCTTCGAAGACTTCAGGCAAACAAATGGTGGTGTACCAATCAGAATAGACCGTCCTACGTTGCTGAAGCGGAACTGTCGCAACATGACCAGTTTTGCCGAAGAAACAGGCGACCATTTGCTTCGCAGTGCTTCTTCCACGAACAACTTTCGTTGGATTTGGCTCGTCTTGGAAGACCCACACGGTCGATTGCTGTTTTGTTTCGGGCTCATACGCATAGATCCATGATTCGTCACCTGTGACGATCTTATAAACGTCTTTTAAAGCACCGCGATCGTATTTTTTCTGCATTTCTTTACACCAATTCACACGAGCCTCTTTTTGAGCGATTGTCAAATTGTGCGGGAACAAACCTTTTTTACGGCCAGGTGTTCATGCAATATCGAATGTTTGTTGGTGGGAGAAATGCATAGGCATTAGACTGGCCCCTATAATTTTTTTTTTCTAAACCGCCGAGCAGAATTCATTTCTACTAGGGCCCAAAACAACCCACAAAAAATTTGGGGTCGATCGGATAATGTTTAATGGCCGCCAAATTGCCCCAAAGTTGGAAAATTTTGTTAATTTGGAAATATTACGTATACGTAAACATTTTTTTTTCTAACTTCTTTAAAAATGGTTTATGACTATAACATTTTGTTTTCTGTTTATATATATAAAAAAAATTGTTTTTATCATAATTGCATTATATAATTAAGGAGAAATCACAACAATATTTATTAAAACCCTTCATTTACTTACTTATGTTGGAGTTCACGATTACATTTATTTATTATCGCTTATAAACATAAAAAATATGTGGCGAAAGCAGATATTGATGCCGCGTGCTATCGCTGGTATAAAACGAATAATATAATATAATATAAACGGTAAGTACTTGGCGCCAAATACAATACTTGTAGTATTTACATAAACATATGTGATGTTACCATTTTTAGATGTTAAATATTCTGAATGTGATGGAAACATATCCGATACTAGTATAAATGAAGATGACGAATATGATAATGATATTAACACTGACACTACGGAGCCAGTTACTCGAGGAAGTAAGGATTGTATAACCGCACGCCTGGCAGCTGCTCTTGATAATGCCAAGGTATCCGATAGAAAAGCTGTTCATATTTTGACGGCAACTGCTGAAGCATTCGGAGTAGACCTAAATAGTCTCATTTTAAATAGAAATTCAGTACGAAACGCAAGAAGAAAGTACCGAGAGCTTGCTCCTACAAGCACAATTTCAGATTTTGGCGAGGAAGTGAGTAAACCATTAAATCGAGAAATGTATGTTTTTTACATATTCATTTGCTTTAGGTCAGTAATGCACGTTCAATGGTCGTTCATTGGGATGGTAAAATAATGGATGATATTGTTGGCACACAAAAAGTAGATCGCATTGCAGTTCTGGTTAGCTACAATGGCATATCTAAATTTCTAAGTGCTGCTATCATTGAACCTGGGGAAAACATTGCAAAGGCTGTACTTGACGCGTTAATCAAGTGGAATATTATAAACAAAATCGGCGCAATGAGTTTTGACACAACTTCATCAAATTTCTTCAACAATTTTTATTTAAAAAGCTTCTTCAATTTCCTTGCCGACATCACATATATAATATGAGCTTATTTTGAAAAGCGTTTTTGAGTTGAAGTATGCCTTAAGCAGTGCTCCCGAGGTACTTTTGTTCAACCGTTTCGCAGCAGCTTGGATAAAACCAAAAGCTTTACAACTCTGGATTGGATGATCCTGTAATTCGCAAAATTATAACCCAGGAACAGGAGCTTTCTCTTAAACAGTTTTGTCATTTGCAACTGCAGCTAAAATCGTATAGCAGAGCAGATTATCAGGAACTTCTTCATTTGTCACTCGCTTTTCTTGGAGAAAACTACACTTTTCGATGTTGCAGTTCAACGTCCAACGCCAGGTTTATGGGTAAAGCAATTTACAGTCTTCAAATTTTTTTATTCCGCGGTCAATTTAAGTTGAATAAGCGGAATGAATGATTGCACTGAGAGATATTTGCTTATTTATTATACTTTTGTACATACAAGTATGGCATGAATGTACAAATGCAATCAGTGCTCCAAACTTGGACTTGCAGTTTGTGAAATATGCCCTTATGTACGGAGACATTGATATTGATATTGCGGTGTCCTAAAAAAATAATTTACAAAATGAAAAGTCATTTGTGGTATTTGTCGCCGGAAGTAGCTGCCTTAGCATTTTTCAATCCTACAGTGACAGTTTATGAAAAAAGAAATATTATTAACCAATTACCTCTTTACTTCGTTAGTTCGTCCCATTTTGGAGTATGGTTCTTGCGTTTGGAGTCCTCAATATGGAGTTCATATTA
>VNJV01009983.1:0-25487 GCA_008042635.1 Drosophila nikananu | reverse complement strand
CGTTGCAAACTTCTGGCTAAAATTATAATACCCGCCTTAGGGTATAAAAAACGGCAGGGATGAGAGTAGAAAAAAGTTATAGATTTCCGGACAGGGGAGTCTTGCATATTATTCCTGTCAAATTATTGTTAAATTGGCCGCACAGAGCTCTTTATTATTAATTTTTTGTTTTCCTAAACGTCAACTCCGTCATCGTTTTTAAAAAAGTTGTATCTATATGTAACCTAGTCCCCAAGATGGGAAAGTAAATCGTAAAATTGATTATTTCAGATTCGACAACTAAACTTAGAGCTTAAATTGTTGAGAAATATCGCGCTGTAAGATCTGCGCGCTGTTAAGAAACGAATTTGTTTTATTAAAAGTACAAAGATATTGTTCCCTAAAAATGCTTATGAAGATCGATAGCTGAAGACAGAGAGGTTAAGTTTTCGATAACCCTATCGATGCCTTAATGTATTTACATATACAAATCGATATTCAATTGTATCGCAGTTTGTACATGCTGTTACTTCCGGCCTAAGAACACTAATTTTATAATGCGGATGCAGCTATTTGGGGCGGCGTAAACAAAAAAGCGTCTTTAGGCATTTTCAGCTTTCAGATGCCGATGCCCACAGCGATTGTTTTAATGCACTTGGACACCGACACACACACACACACCGGCACTCGACGGCTTATGTAATGCGAGGACTCTCCGGTACATAGAAACTGTACCCGGCACAAGGCCCTTCCTAATTATATACAGAACGCCAGAAGAAGAAACTCATGTGTGCCCTCTGGTGGGGCGAGTGGTGCGGTGAAAAACCAAATGAAAATGTCCCTCCCTCAGCCCCCACAGCCGCACGCACAACAGAAGCACACACGCACACGTGGGTGTGGGTGTGAAAAGGCAAAGTCTAAGCATATGCAGTATATTTTCACAAAACACAAAGCCAGGGAGCGGTGCGGGGGCTGCAAGTAGGCTTAAGATTTTCTTGGAGTGGACAATGCGAGATGCAAGGCAAACATAATGAAACATTTTTGGACAAGATGCAGCAGCCCCTCAATGCCCACCCCCTGCACTCACGCACACACGCAGGAGAAGACGTCTAGAGATGCAGCTGCATTGTGCACTTTTGCACTTGTGCAGCCGTGTGCGTGTCTGTGCTGGGTTTACTTTACTCATTTGCAATGTTTTTGGTAAAATGTAAAATTGAATTATTTAAAATTTAATAGAAAATCTTTGACTTGCTCAAAAATACACACACTCGTGCAGCAGCCGACGCATATCTTTATATATGAAATACATTTATGTGCGTATATATGCGCATGAGGATATTTACAGAGTCATATAAATATGCCCTGACATTTGATGGACCAAGGTATGAAAACTTTCTTGAGCTGTTTGCCATTTGAAATGAGGTCAGAACGAGTCTACTCATGAAGTAAAGAACCTTCTTTAGGTCTTCTAGGGTAAGATGATTAAATTATCGGAGGATTATATAAGCTTGAAAGATATTTGAAGCACCATAATAAAATATAATATTTTATTACTATTTTTGAATAGAATGAACTTGGAGGCAAGTAATCAGGTAAAAAATTATTTAATTATATTGGGATACGAAAAACAAATATTAGATTGATTATGAAGTCAAAATGAGACATAACCACTTGTAAGTTTAGTACAACTACTTCTTTTGTTAATCATAACTTTTGTTAATCAGAACAGAAGCTTCTTCAAAATGTTCAGCAGTTTATTAAAATTGTATACAAAATAGGTTAATCCATGATACATGGGTTAATCTTTAGGTCGGAATACTTCGAAGACGGCCAAGAGCTTCTAGTTTCGTCAAAAGACAGTGACTAAATGATTTTCTATAACATGACCACATTCCTTATTATTTATATATGGAAATAATTTTAAGTAACAAAATCTAAAAATGCGCAAATTGAGTAGACCTCCCTAGAGTCTCAGATAACATTGGAAGTTAGTCATTTAGAAAAAAGTATATTAGTCTCTTCCCTATTGTCCTTTTCAGGACAATTTCAAGGTATTTAAAAATCGCATAGTTTATTTTTCTGCCACATGTATATACATATATATATATATAAATATATATTTTGCGCTTCACTTCACCCACACACGAGCAGAAAATAAAGCCTTAGCAACATCTTGAGCTTGAAAGGCAGAGACCAAGATGAAGGACTCCGTCCAGTGTCCTGCGTCTAATGTCCGTCGAAGCCTTATACGCTTGTAGGCCTTGTTATCATTTCGGTAATTGCATTTTTGTGTTTGTCGTTGTTGCCATTGCACTTTATGCAGTTTTTGCTGCTGTGCGTATTCTCTCGGGGGTTATTTTGGTCAGTTTTCTTAAGAAAACCCAAACCACAGCTGCAACGGGCCATAAATTCTTGGCTTAGCTTGCATTTCAAAGGCGTACATTGCCCTGCGTTCTGTTGTGTATCACAGTTTCTAATTTCGGACGAGAGAGAATGGCATTAATAAATATGCACAGCATGCATTATAAGGATACGGAGTGTCCAGCCGAAGCTTTGTAATTTATTTTACGATAATAACTTTTTTGCGCTTAGATTTTCCTTAGCCGAAACATTCAAGAGGCTGCCGGACCATCGACACAACGCATCCATTCACAAACAACCGTAATTGGACTGCTTCCCTGCCGTTTGTACAGGTGTGCAGCAAGTGTATGGATAAATAAGATTTTCCAAGTGCGGATTGTTGGCAAACTTTGCTCTTTTCTCCGCTTGTCATTCCAGTATCCATCTTTTCAATGCCTTCTAAGTGTGCGGCACTAAATCCAATAAATATTGCAATCATAAATAATAAATAATATTATTAGGTAAAATGCATGCTTATTAGATGAAAAGTAATGGGGATTAAGGATTAAGATAAACCTTCTTGTGAAAGTCTTTATATTTGTCCTTTATATTTGTGAAATTCGTTGATTAAATTGTATCAACGATTACGCTTATAAAACCTTATTTGTTTACACAGAGGAAATATGTAAATAAAGAATATACATGAGTATAAACCTACAAATTTACAGAAATGAATAAGCTCATATAATTTTAATTCTCTTCCTTTATGAATGCTGTATTCTTTCTCAGTTTATCCTTCCATAAAACTACATATGTAGTATTGAGATTTAAGAAATATATATATTCGATTTCGATTCGATAAATTCCTTCTGTGTGTTCGTTACTTTGCTGCTATTGAAATTAGGCGAAACTTACAAATTTAAGACTTTAAAATACATACATTTTTAGGTGGATAGTTTAAAACAAAATTTTAAAATCTTGTCTTGTTTGTCTTTAATGTTGATCAATAATTTTATTTATTTATTTTATTAAGTGTTAGAAAAGACAAAAAAAAAAAAATTAAGCTAACATAAAATTATATTATGTTATATTATATATATATTGTTGATCAATAATATAAAAGATGGGATTCTCTCATTGTATTATCTTTTCCAAACTCATAAAATATATATTTTCTGACATCATCTTTATTGCTAGGGTTTAAAGAACTTAAACCAAAAAGCAGATGTAGTGATCCCATTATTATAAATAGTAGTTTCAGTAAACTAAATGCTTAAAAATGTATGTATTGCCTTTAGGAACCCTAAATAAAATTAGCTTTCAAAATTTGTTTAAAACAATTGGAATACGGCAGAATAATAGAATATACCTTAAAGTGCTTTAATTATTATCCCCTATTCCGACGAATTGGTTAATTCCGAATTTATCTCACGGGACAATCGCTACAAGATCTCACGGGACCCAGCACTTAAAAGTGCATTGCTGGAAAAAATAGCAATATATTTGTGGCAATTCAACGGACTTCTTGTGTTTTCTTTTAGTTTTTGAATACCATTGCCGGGTAGTATCTGCGATTGATCAAAATGCGTTTGAATTCATTTGGCTTTGTGTATTCGATGGGACTGCCTGGCTCTGGGGCTCGCTGTGCGTGGAAGCCTCTCGATAAATTTCAATTACTAACCCAATTAAAAAATGTTGTGCGCTTTTAGGCGAGCAAACAATAAAAAAGGCGAAACAAAAAATCAAATAAAATAATAAATATAGGCATAAAAAAGGGAAATATTTTCAATATATTTGCGCAGAGCTTAAAACAGAAACAACAATGGCAGTGGAAAATGCTGTGGCAGCGGCAGCGGCCCAAACCATTTTTAATTTATTTTTTTCACTCCCGCTCCGTTGTTGTCTTTGTTGTTGTTGTTGTTGCAGCAACTGCTGCAGTTCTTGTTGTTGTCGCCCAACATTTACCGACGTCACACATACGCACCGTTGGCCCCAGCGCCTGTCCCGGGGTTTTTTATGGCCACCGCTGCCGTCGCCGTCGCTGCTGGCGCTGCTGCACCCCCTGCCCCATCCCGATGGTGGCAATCAGTGCACCTATGTACCCTGATCCTGGGCACAGGACATTGCTGGCCCGTTTGCTTGCACGCGTTTTCGCATTTGGGCATCTCTCTTGCTTTTTGTTCATTTTTTGAGCGTTCGTTCGCCGCCGCCACCGAGGCCAATGGTGGCGTCGACGTGTTTGAGCGGTACCGTTATATATTTTTATATATTTTATTTTTCATTCGCGCACGCATGCAATAAAACTTGTAAAAAACGCAGCCGCTGCCCGGGAAAAAACGAACAAGAGGTAAATAATGTACATCGACGAATATGCGAATAAGTGAGTGTGTGCATTGCACTGTGAGTGTGTGTGTGTGAGGCTTGCCAGGGGGGCGGGGGGTTGGGCTGTGGGCGGTGGGTGGTGTGGGGACCTGGAGCAGGGACAGTCAGACAGATGGGCAGCCGATGCGTTGCATCGATGCATCCTTACAGGGGCTGGGGGGTATTTTTTTCTGCATTTGGGGCGTTGTCGGTTTTATTCGTTTTTTGTGCGTGCAACAGCAACGCAGCTGCAGCTGCAGCTGAAAAAAGCGCTGAGCTGGCGCTTTTGACAACAACAACGACGATAATGATAGCAACAACTATAACCCGAAAGGTACAACAAATAATTGAAACGCTGGCCGCGCAGCAGGCAGCGCACTCGTCCCGGGCAGTTCCGTTCGCTTTGTGCGCCTTTTTAAATTCCAACTGAAATATGCGTTAATTTATGTTGCGTTGTTAAGCTTACACCCCCAGTCCCCCCACGCCGGCGTTCAACTGGTTTTTTGTGCGTAAAATTGCACCCTTCCCTCGGAACATCCCCTCGCGGCAGCCTCATTATCTGCCCGCCAGAGTCGACAACGAATCAGTTTCTCCAGCTGCCTCCATGCCCCCAAACCCGCTGGCATCGGGCCTTTAGGTGGCACCACACAGCAGCTCGTTTCGTTTGTTTCCTCTTTTTAAATCTCTAGAATTCGCTGCAACAATTTAATAGTTGGCCAAACGTATCGTTTATCACAATATTGATTTTTATTAATTGAGTGAAAATCGTTGTTGTTGAGTTGCATTCCACAATGGTTATGGTTTATAGCGCCGGCTTAAAGTAATTGAATGAAAGGCAAAGCTTTTTTAAAACAAGCTACAACTTTTGACAAGCTATTCTTCGATTCAGTTAATACAGGCTGGTTTTTATGGAATACAAATATGTTCATTTTAGGATTCCAAATTAATAAGAGACTGACTCCATATGTCTAATAACCAATTCGCCTCTCAAAGTATTGTGTGCCTTTCTCTCCCTGTGGAATATATCACACATTTCCCCTTTTTCGGCAATTTTGTACAAGTTTTTCAGTGGGAAAGCCTTAAGAATACACAAAATTCGTACCCAGAACCAGGCCATTGAAAGAACAACTGGTTTGATTCATTATCCTTCACCGTCGTAGTGGCGGGATGTGTGGACTTTTTATTGGTGTCCTTTGGCTCAGCATCAGCAGCACGATCGCTCCAAGACTGTCGCAGTTCGGGGACAGACAATAAAGGAACCAAAACTGGACATTATCTTTGCCGAAAAGCGAAGAGTAAGAGTCATGCGGGCCAAATCATCAGCAAACATCAGAATCAACGGAGGCATCCGCCGGTGTAAACCAACCCCGAAGGGACCAAGTGACCAGCGGAGGCTGGGCAGTGGCCAGCGGCAAACTGGTTGCTCTCGAGATGGGAAGGGTTGATGCCGAGGTGGATGCTCATCTTGGCCGGGATGCGTGTCAAAGTTCAGCGGCAGTTGATGCTGTTGTCCAGTTTGGAAAACCGGCCGGGATCGGCCCCGTCTCGTTCTGGGTCCGAATCCGTTGAAATTTTGATGTGAAAGTTCAGCAAAACCGATGATGGGAATTCCTATAAAAGTTCCGTGTCCTGCCACAGATGCCGGAGCTGATGCTGGGATCGAGCGTGGGAAAGTCTTCCTGCGGAACCAAACGTGTTTGCATCTCATGTCCTGTCGCAGATGCTGCACTCCTGACCCGCCTGCCCGCCTGGAACTAGTCGCTCCTTTGGATCAACTACTTAGCCGGCGAGTCGATTTATTCATGCTATTTGGCGAGTTGGCTAATGGCAGCCGTCCTGCCGGCCAAACATTAGCTCACCAAATGGCCAAAAGCCATCCATTGTTTGTCTATAAGTTGCCTCTGCAATTGTCCTCGAACGGAGGCACCATTTAGCTCCGACCTGGGCCGCTCCCCGTGGATGACGTGCTCGACCTTATTAGCTTAGATATTCCATTAGGCGCATTGATTACTCAGACATGCATTGATTTTTTCACAAGTGACTGCCAATTTCAATGCATAAGCGATGAGCCCGTGGCCACTAATGAGCTGAAGCTGGCCAGTCCCTCATTAACCAGGAACTGGCCGAAATTAATGGTGTTCTGGCCAACTTTAGTTACGAAATACCTTCGGCTGGATCCGAATTTCACAACAAAATGTATATATTAAACATGTAAAATTAATAAAAGAAATGTGTAAATTGTAAGGTACGATTTCTAGTTTGTAAGCAAGAGAAGCATTCAAAATAGTAATGTTTGTTTTTTATACCTTCTAATCACTTATATACCTACACTAAACTTGGTAATTTTAAAGAAAAATTATTAAGCTTTATATGCAACGTTTGTGATTTTTTTAAGCAAGTATAAATGCTGTGACAAGTGTGCACGACTGTATGAAATATTGTTTTCATCAGGATGTAAATGCTTAATATCAATCCCCTCTTGAAAATTATTATAAATCATAAATAAAACGCAGCTGAAATCCATCCGATCAACTTTCTTAGTTGAGTTTCAGTGCCAACAGTTACAAATTTATTACCTATTAAAGTCCATGCTTATCCTCCAATAAAAATATATAATTTTCCAATTATTCCTAATGTAGCCTAACCATATTAATAAATAATAAGATGTAATTAATAACAAATACTAGATAAATAATTGTAAAATCTATTATTCCATGCTTAAGGGGTGAGAGGTAACTTTTGAATCTAGGAGCTAAGTAAATTCAATAGGATATTTTCCAAATAAACCAAGCTTATTTTACAGTTTCCTGAATTATCTCGAATTTATTTTTAAAGTTCCTCAAACTTCTGGAATTTTCAAAAGATCGTTACAAAAGCCAGCTGACAGCATAATGCTTAATTCAGACAAATGTTTTTGAAGACCCAAAATCAACCAGTTTTCTGTAGTTTCACTGTAATATTCGGGCCGGGTCCAGTAATTAAGCGCAGCCCTGAGCCCTAGGATGCTGAGATGCAGACAGAAGTCACATCCACGGGGCGGCACAAGAATCAAGCCGGTTCTGGGACACTGCTGGCCAATAGGAAGACAAGATAATTCTGGGGTGAGGAGAGCTAAGGAACTAAAGAAAATCGGAACAAAGAAGAGGCACCCCTAAGATCAACCACCACCTAGGAGCTATCCCAAGCTCGAATAAGATCGATTCTGATTTTGCTAAAGTCTGCTTTTCAGCAGTATTTTAAATTACACCAAAGACCAACAAGTTCATTGTAATTTTTTCCAATTTAAGGTTTTTAATGGTTAATGCACCATGTGCCACCAAATCAGTGCATACTTTAAGGCGTTTTAAGGCGCAACAGGCGTCTAAACGTCATTCTCTCCTCTTGTGGAACGTGAAAAACGAATGCAACAGTTAGCTGCCTCCCCTCGCTCCGGGACAGCCGAAAAGTATGCTAACAAAGAGATTCCGCGGACAGGTCTAGGGGTGGATTTCGCCACCATCCTCGGGTTGGCTCAGCTCGGCAACAAGGAGTTGGGCTTCGCTGCTCGACATTCGCCGGATTTGCGGGCCGGCAATTGCGCAACTTATTGAGGTAGGCACCTCGGCGGTTATCTCAGAGATACAGCTCTGGAGCTTGTTCCGAGGACTCTACCCTTTCTGCTTCTCTGCTGTCTGGCCTTCGGGGCAGTGGTTCAAAGTTCACAGATGCCCGGCCACGCAACCGGTTTGTATCTTGACCAGCCTGTCTTCGACCGGACCTCAGGAGCATCTTCCCAAGCGGCCAAGCATCCGAATCTCCTCGAGACGTTCTCGGCGGGACGCAGATCAGTTTGCCAGTCAGTTGAGTTTGAACTTTCATTCGGTCGCGTCGCGTTCGCTGTTGTTCTTTTCTTTTTGGCCATTGGTTATTTGTTGAGCCGAAAAGAGAGCTGGGCGCTTGATTTTCGTTAATGTGGGATTTCTGTTAACTTCTTTGTTGTTAAAAAGTTCCCTGTTTTCGTTAAATTTCTGTTATATATTTATTTTTGAAAAATTGTTTATTTGTTAAATCCACAACGTTACTTGAGATCAATAGTTAAGGTAAACGAAACTATAGAGTAAAAGTGTACTAAATGTGTAAACCAAGTTTATCTTTCGGGATTTTTTAGACTAAAAAGTGCCGTGTATCAAATTTCAAAACTATTGAAACACCATTTCAGGACCTCTCACGAAATCCCACCAAACGAAGAATTGAGAAAAGCTATCAGCTATTTATTCAGAATAATAACATCCATGTCATCGGCTCTCGCTTGGCTTGGCTTTGATTTTCCGAGTGTTTGAGTGTGTTCGAGTTGGTAACCAGAGCATCCACGTCATGGAGCAATCTAATGGCAGTCGCAAGCACAGTGCGGACTTGTCTGAGCCACTGCAGCCACAGTCCTCGGCGGCGATTCCCTCGTCGGAGACCTGGAGCAGCAAGAGGAAGCTCTACGCCATCGATGAGCGGGAGGAGAGCTCGCCGGTGACTGTGGGCAAGGTGGATGCGGACCTGGCCTACGATGCGGACGTGGACGAGCTGGAGCCGCCGGCAGGTGAGCGGGAAATCATCTACGAGCTCTTCCAGCCGTGGGCCCTCAGCACTTACGGCGATCAGGCCAAGACCAAGACGATCACGCTGCGCAAGAAGGCACGGATCCTGAAGGCACTCGAGGGCAAGGAGCACAGTCGCCCAGACAGCTCCAAGTTTCGCTTCTGGGTCAAGACTAAAGGTAAGTGGGGATGACTCCGAATGGCACGCATTGACTTACGGCTAACCTTCCAATGCCAGGTTTCACCACCAACCGTCCCGACGGCTTTGAAGAGGCTCCGGGCAGTCGGCGCTGCCTGAAGCCCCTGCCCACCTCGGCCATTCTCTCCGACAATCCCGGCGACGTGGACCTCTTTGCCGCATCCACCAGCAAGGGGTTCGGGCGCCGGATCTACCGCAAGGTGGCCTGCGTGGAGGAGTTCTTCGACATCATCTACAACGTGCACATGGAGCTGGGCGGTCGCAGTGGCATGCACGCGGGTCAGAAGCGCACCTATCGCATTGTGAGTGTAGTGTACAAAGCTGAAAGCTATCTATTACCTATTAGTTGTATTTATACAATATATAAAATTAAGTATTTATCCAAAAGCTCCTTAAGCACTGACATACTTCGTGAATAATGAACGAATAGTCTCTAATCACTTTAAAGTGACGACCACTTGAGCACTTTTATATTGGCAGAAGCTTGCATCGAAGTGAAGTTAAGAATTGGAAATAGATGTCTATTCATAATCACCATTAAAGCCGAGTCGATCTAGCAAGGTCCGTCTATCCGACTTTCCGTTTTCAACTATCTAGTCCCTTAGTCTTCGTGCTAACCGAGTGGAACTATGCTATAATATGAATGAAATACACAAATCAACTCGTTTTAGATACCATTAAACATTACAATAGTAAAGAACTAAGAAATTTGATGACGATTATTCATAGTTTCCTAATTATTATTGCATTTCTCTACTATTTATTTTTATTTTCCCCCAACAGATCACCGAAACCTATGCCTTTCTGCCCCGCGAGGCGGTCACTCGCTTCCTGACCATCTGTCCCGAGTGCAAGAAGAACCTGCGGCCCTCCTCGCCCTCTGCGGGTGGAAAGGATGCCGAGCTGGCCGGCAACGAGAGCTCCTCAGAAGTGGAGAACTACTTAAATTATTCATCGCACACGGAGAGCTCGCTGGAGGCGGGGCCCACGGCCAAGCGCCGCCGGCACTCGAGCGCCGAGCTCAAGGCCTCGCTTGCGGTGGCCACTGGCCTGACCGGGGGGGTCGGACTGGGTGTGGGTGCGGGGCTGTGTGGTGGCGCCAGCAGCTCCAGTGCCGCCCAGCAGGAGGCGCCGGGGACTGCACCGCCGCCCAGCCCTGGTCCCAGTGTGAATCCCAAGCCTACGATGACGGAGGCGGCTGTCGAAACATCGCCGGTTAGCGTGCCAAAAATCCGGGTCAAGTCCCTGTTGCAGCGTCCGCCGAGTCCACCGGAACCCGCCCAAGCCCAGGTCGAGGCAAGCCCCACTACGGCTTCCCTGTCCCTGTCCCTGTCCCAGGCCAGTGCCAGTTCCCAGGGCTTTGATGCCCATCTGCTGAAGTCGCGGGACAATCTCCTGCGATACTACGACTTCATGAGGCGCTTCTATGCCGGCGAACCGGTCTTAGCACCGCCCCTCTACGGCAGCAGCCTGCTGCAGAGCCTCAGCTATCCAACCCCAGTTTCTGCCACGGCAACCCCTACCCCTACCCCTAACCCTGGCAGCACCACCGCTTCGCAGGCCGGGCCGCAAGACCCTCCCAAGGCCGCTTCTCCAGCTCCCAATACCAATGCCAATGCCAATCCCTCGCTGCTCAAGGGCTCTCCGGACAGCTCGGTGCAGGCACGCTCTCCGCTCGTCTCGACAGCCACGCCCACCGCCGCCAAAGACACAGCCCCTCTCACTCCAATCAATCTAACGAAATCTCTGTTTTGCAGCCTCAAGAGCGGAAACCCGACCTCGACGTCGACGCCCGTGGCCGCCCATGTGCCGCTCAAGCTGGAGCTGCCCAGTCCGCCCAGGCCGCTGTCGGAGATGCGCATTCCCCAGCTGCGCCACCTGCCGCCCGTGGAGCTATCGCTGCCGCTGCCGCCGCTGGACCTGGAGCGACTGAAGCCCATTACCTCGACCTACCTGCAGCTGACGCGCAGCATGGGCCTCAGCGACGAGGATGCCCTGCGCTTCGACAACCTGGTGAGTAAGGACTTCAAGTACTCGCTCTAGTCTCAGAATTATTCGATCTCAAACGAGCAATCCAGAACTTAAATATCCCGAAATCGGTTGACCAAACTGTTCCCAGTTCGTTTCGCCACGGAAATGTGTGGCAATCAATCTTTTTTATAACAATTCCATTTTATATACATATTTTTAAATTACATTTGCATATTAAATTTGAAAGCCCTTGGCCATTTTGAGCCTTTATTGAAAATCTATTGAAATCTGTATTACAAAGAACAAAAATCATTATATATTTTATACACGGTTTACCAGCGAAGTCCCGCACGTAGTACTTGTTGAAATATTTAAGTCTCACCTAACGCACGTTGATGTTAAATGCTTAATTATTTATACACTTGACTTCGCTTACCTAGATTTAAGAACAAAGCTTATTACGATTTTCACACACTTGATCCGCCAACAAATTTTTACTAATCTAGTTTCTTTTTTCTACGACATGCTTGGCTTATAAATGTAACCCAACTAATGCAATGCCACCGAGCAAGAAGGGCAGCGACAGACAGACCACCTCTCTGCCGGCTGCGACGCCACCCACAATAACCGGCCCACACCACCACCCCCAGCAGCTTTTCCACCCACAAACGCTTTCGGCCACCAAATGCGTTCTGCGTTGAGCATCGCACAAAATTATGCAATAGTTCCCCACGTATTTTTATAATTTTGCTTTGAAATTCAAATTGAATCTCCCGTTTCGCCTGCCTTTGTGCTTTTTATAGTTTTGATCTCTTAATGCTTGAGTTATTTTTGGCTGCAATTTGTGTATTGCATATATTATGTTGTTAATCTATTAATGTTATTATTTTAATTTGTTTATGTTGATTTTTTATTATTGCCATTATATATTCATTTCTTTCGATTTTTTACAGCTCAGTTGTTAGCCAACGCCCAAAATATTGTCAGTAATAAATTAGCCATACGAAACTGTTAATGCTTTTTAATTAATTTGGCCAGCGATCTGAAAATAAAAATATTAATTTACCAAAACGTAAATATGCGAGTAGCCTTTGAATAAGTTATAGCGCTTTGTAGTTGCTTATCCATAGATATATTTAGGGAAAAACACGGCTCTTTGCTGTCAATGAAGCAGGTAAGTTTCACCATTTGAACTTTTCCCAATTCTGCTGAAAACTTGTTCTGATTAAAACACCCTTATCGCGTTTCTTTGGAATGCAAAATTCCTGGTAAAAGATCGACTCGGGTCGATTCGTCGTTATCTCGGGCTTAGCCCCGACTGATACAGTGATAAACTTAATTATTGGCACAGTTTGCATGTCCGATTTTTATAGTGTTTTTCTCCATGAAGAAGTGTAATATTTAAATGAAACAAAATTTATTTTTATAAATTTATCAATTTCTAACTAAACTAACTTAATTTTATTTTTTTATATTATTCCATTAAATTTAAAAAAAATTAAAAATGTTAAAAAAACCTACACACCAGAACAAAATTATTGGCACACTTGGGTAATAGTGAAATATTCTGTTAATAGTTTATAGATTTTGCAACTTTTTCATATTGGAAAGTCTTGGTATCTTTATTTCGTATATTCCTGTTGGTAAATTTTCAAGTTAAAAACTTTCTGGTACTTTTTTTCTATGAAATAGAAGCTAGATTTACCAAACAGACCCACAAACAAAATAGGTCCATCAACTCTCAGTAAAAAATAATTGTATATATGTATAATCAGGGCAAATTGTTCACTAAGATTGGGGAAATTATATATAGAAGCCCTTTTTTCCATTCTGAGCATTTTCCAGCGCTTTTAGGGAGCCTTATCAATGCAGAACTGTAAGCACACTGGTCGACTAGAGGCTTTAAAGGACCAAAAACGAGCTAATATCGCCAGAAAGGTGAAGGTCAACATAAAAGTCGAACCAATACAGATTGTAGCAAAGGTTAAAAATTAGTTTGGAAAAGATATTCACCCTATTACGGTTCGGAGGGCACTGCTAGATGCTAATTATGAGTGCCGCGTATGAGATATTTTCATAATCTTTTTAATGAAAGGTAGTTTTAGTACCTTTCGATTAAGTGGTCATACTATAAGGTGTGATAAATAGTAAAATTTATTCTCGAAAATTAATGGTTTTTGAGGCAGTTTGTTTTCTCTGGAAATGCTAATGTGTTGCATATTTTATGTTTTGCAAAAAAAAAAAATTAATTTAAAAAAAATATATATATTTTATTTTTTATAATTAAAATTGGTTCCTTTTTGGCAAATTTTTAATCATTTATGCCCTTTTTGTTCAAAATAATCATTCAATTTTACATCATTTAATATTTTTGAAGAATATTTAATCATTACACATTCATTTCAAATCATTAAGTGTCCTTACAAAGTCAGGAATCGAAAAACAAGCCACCAATATAGGAAAAAATGAACGCCCGCTATACAATTTCGTACTGCGCTAGTAGCAGAATTTGCTCGAAACATCGCGTTTTTTACTCTGAGTTGAAAGTATCTTTTGCTTTGGAAATTCGGGGTGGCAGTTCGGGGCAGCCGATCTCTTTTAAATATGATAAAGAACCATATTCAGGAACAACACCTCATACGCCAAACCCATAAGTCGGTGTAAGTTCGATTTTGTTTTTTCCATCAAAGTTGAAAAATAGGTGCAAAATTAGTACTTCGGTAAAACAGGTATGCCTGCACGTGCAACCAATATTATAATTTCATTCTACCTTGGTTTTACCGAGATTGTATGTCCCTTTCGTTAGAGATCATAACCATACCGGTCGGTTACATATTTTACGTAAAAATCAGCCGCAAAGTCAGAATTTTTCTAAAAAACAAAATAAATTTTTTGCAACCAAAAAAAAGTTTAACTTTGAACACGTGTAACTTCTAAGATACTGGACCAATTTGAATATTTTTTTGGATTCAACCCTTTTGAACTATTACCTGTCGAATGCAATAATTTTACGATCCGTTGTCATCAAAAATTGATTTTTGTATAGTATCTGTATCTTTTGCCCCATAGTTTGGAAAAGATATTCACCCTATTACGGTTCGGAGGGCACTGCTAGATGCTAATTATGAGTGCCGCGTTGCTAGACGAAAACAACTCATTTCAAAGTCAACGAACATAGGCGTTTACCCAATGCAAAGGATCATTTAAGGAAGCCAATTGATTTTTGGAACAATGTCTGCATCTCTAATTAAAGAAATTTTAACATTTTCCAAACGGATGGCCGACAAACTGAATGTTCAAAGCCCTATTCGGAACTTCAAAAATATTACCTTGCAATACTTTTGAAACATGGCTGTTGAATCGTCATTGTGTGGATCTGGATGTCCGCCTCTGGTGTCGGCGAACTTGTATTTATAGACAGCATAGTGAACAAAAAGTATTATTTAGATATTCTTAAGAGAAATCTAAAACAAGAAAGGAAGCTAACTTCGGCATGCCGAATTTTAAATACCCTTGCAGTATATAAGAAGAAGAAGAGAAATGTTCTGCCTTTTTCGCATTCTCGGGTACTGACATAAGATCAATGTTGCGAACGAGAAATGTTGCGAGCGAAAAATTTTATGAAAATATGTGAAAAATTGGCTTAGTAAGATTTTTTCCTCAAAATTTTCTGATCGATCCTATGATAGCTATATGATATAGTTGTCCGATTTTGATCAAATTAAACCGAAATTCAAGAATAATACAGAATGGGCATATCTCAAATTTTATTCAAATATTGTAAAAATTGGCTAAGTTATAATTTTTTTCATTATAATTTACCGATCGTTCCTATGGCAGCTATATGATATAGTCGTCCGATCCGTCCCGTTCCAAAATATATAGCAGTGATAGCATATAGGAGCCTATCTGCAAAGTTTCATCCAGATAGCTTTAAAACTGAGGGACTAGTTTGCGTATAAAAAGTGTCGATAAGTTGAACTTATCAGCCAAATTCATATTTCAAGACCACTATTTTTTTTCATTGTGGGAAAAATTGGACAGATGGGTAAAAAAACGCTCCAGAAATCAGCCAAAAATTTGGTTTCTTTGAGGCCAATTATAAAAGATAAGGCCTTATCCACAAAATATTAGTTTATGTTAAAAATGTTTTTTTTTTTTTAATTATTTAAAATATTTTATGTTTAGGTGTGCCAATAATTTTGTTCAGGGAAATGTAGGTGTTTTTTTAAATTTTTTTAATTTAATGGGATGATATACAAAAATAAAAATAAGTTAGTTTAGTTAGAAATTGATAAATTTATAAAAATAAATTTTATTTCATATAAATATCACCCTTCTTCATGGAGTAAAACATTCCGAAAGTCGGACATGCCAACTGTGCCAATAATTAAGTTCGTCACTGTAAGTGCTTTTCTCATGAACTCAATAATCTTTTTTTTATTTTTCTAAATCGTTTACAATAAGTAATTTTTCCACAATTCTGAAGTATATACTAGAGTAACAACCGCAGCTTTAACTAATGGAAACTAGAGAACGATTTACTTGGGAGGCGCCTCCTGCTTGGGCTTCTCCGGGACCCCCTTGACTGTGCTCAACACAAACCTCACCGTCAGCACTCGTCCGTTCTTGTCCACGATCGTCTTGACCAACTCCCCGTTCTTCTCCTCGATTTGCTCGGTCGTGGTGTTAACCCTGGCCAGAAAGTCGTCAATGGTGGTGTCCGTCCCAGCGCCAGTGACCGGCGGGAGTAGATCCTTAGGTGTCTGTGTGGTATTCGGGTCCTCCAGTGGATGAATGGGACCAGGTGCCCGGTAAATACCGGGGAAGAAGGAGGAAAGGATACTGTTTCCGGGGAATACAGGGCCGCTATAGGTGGTTGTCGTCACCTTTCGTCCTTGGTCGTCCACCCCAGTATTGGACACAACTCGAGGTGTTGGGAAGATGCAGCGTACATTTATTGACAGCTTTGTACCATCGGGACTTAGCTCGTAGGTCCACCTTTTCGGCTTTCCTGCTTCATCATTCTTAATGGTGCTGAATGGCTGCCCGGTGCGCCACATTTCATCCAGGTCACTAGCACCCAAGCCCGATTCCCGGGCCATGGCGTAATGCGCTTCGCTGGGCTTGCTGTCGGTGGCTCTGGCTGTTCCCATCTAAAAGAAACACTTTACTTAGTGAAGGACCGGGGTCAGTTGCCTGGCCTACCTCTAGTTGAAGGAGCAGCAGGAAGGCGCAGCTAGTCCAGAGATTTGCGTACTTCATGTTAGATCGTTCCGCGGCACTTGCAAACACTCTGATTGTCAAAATCTGACTGACGTTGATTATGGCGACTATGCAGGTCGATAGCCACTTGATCGCGCTTAAAAGTCTCAAGTGAACATGTGTAGGTATCTTCTATTCGAAAATTGAGCTTTCCCCACAGAGGTTATCGCTCTTCAATAGGGGCCGGCAAGTAAGAGAAAAAAGGCGAGGATAGCTTTGGAAGCCAAGCGTTTATTTCTGTTTTTTAATTAGGTCCAGAACAGCATAAGGAAGTACGCTTACATTTATTAGTAATAAATTATTACTCTTTTGTCATTAGCGAAGCATTAAAAAATATCTTTCAATAAGTATATCGTCCCTTGACTCGTTTAAACTGAAATGAAAATCTATCGAAAAAGCTTAACGTAGTGAAGTGTTCCGCAAGTCGCGTTAAGAACATCCAAGAAAAACACCAAGTGTTCAATAACAAACAGGGTAGTTGGAGTGCTGGTTTATTCTGTAGAATATACATTGGTTAAACTTTATCTGAAATAGTTATGCGCAGTTTCTCTTCCCTCTCAATATGATAGCACAAAACGGAGAAATTCGAGCCGCCAAAACTAAGCTTGGCTTTAACAAATTTAGTGTGGCCGAATGACATAATCATCGAAATCCTGACACAAATATCTCTAAGTTCTGGCGACTCCAAATTGAAACTTTTTTTTATTTATTTATTTATTTCACGAAACAGCAAATATCTGCCATACAATGTGTAAGCCCCGAAGAGCGAGCAAGAGGAATTGTTTCTGAACCAATTTAATAAGGTCTTGATACTTCGCATATTGAGGTGACCATACACACGAACAGTATTGCAAAATGGGACGAACAAGAGAGACATAAAGAAGTTTTGTGGTGTAAGGATCGTCAAACTCCTTAGACCAGCGCTTTACAAATGCAAAAACGCCTCTATCTTTACCAACAATTAAGCCAATGTGGTCGGAAAAGCTCAAATTGTGGGTAAACAGTACTCCAAGATCGGTTACAGAATGGATGCGCTCAAGATCACTCATCCCTAAAGAATAACTTGTAGAACATTTTTACATTTAGAGTTGTTAAGAAACAGCAAAATGTTAAAGCACCAAGACTGCATGTTGTTTAGGTCAGATTATAAAAGCTTATATGAGTCAGAGTTTGTCAGTGGCAAGCATGGTTTGACGTCATCAGCGTACATCATCACTTGAGAATTAAGAACGACATTAGGCAAGTCGGTAATAAAAATGACAAACAGAAGTGGCCCAAAGTGACTCCCTTGCGGAACTCCCGAAGTTACACGGACACAGTCTGAAAAATAACTCTTGAAGGCTACTCTTTGAGTTCGGTTGGATAAGTAGGTGGCAATCCAATTAGTCAACGAGACCGGGAAACCCAAGAGTATAAGTTTTTTCAGCAACAGCTGGTGGTTCACGCTATCAAAGGCTTTACTAAAGTCAGTAAAGACAACGTCAGATTGCGTGTTTTTTTTAAACGCGTTTCTTATAACAGTACAAAACTCCAGAAGGTTTGTGGAAGTTGACCTGTGTTTCATAAAGCCATGCTGGTAGGGGGACATTATAGAGCGACATTGGTGCTGAAGTTGAGCAGTGATTAGCGATTCAAAAAGCTTAGGAATCGCACTAAGTTTAGCAATCCCTCTATAGTTTTCAATGTTGGATTTGCTACCCTTTTTGTGAAGAGGAATTATAAAAGATTCCTTCCAACTTTCGGGAAAAAATGAAAGCTGAAGGGATCTCTTAAATATTTTAGACAAAGGACTACATAATGCACTGGCACAATATCTCAAAACACAGCTAGTTACAAGAACAGGGCCAGAAGAGAAGGATAGCTTAAGTGTTTTGAGATGCTGAAAAATATCGTTTTCGCCGATTGTGGGCAGAAAAATACTGTCTGAGTGCGGAAGAGAGTACGGATATCTTGAGGTTGAGTCAAAACTGATAGAAGTATAAGTAGTCTGGAAAAATTTAGCGAATAAGTTCGCGATATCATGCTCAGTCGAGGCGGACTCATCATGGAGGTGAAGACAGGATGGAAAAATTTTAGACTTTCGTTAATTAAGTCTAAGACTTTATCTCCACAGCTCCTGATAGAATTTAATTGTCCCAATGAAATGTCGATAAGGCCATGAATAAGATCGTGAGGTGCAGTGGGAACAAGAAAATTCGAGCCAGGTGAGGGCACCCAAGATATGGAAGGCAGGTTGAAATCACCCATAACGATGAGGTGATCATTTATGCCAAGGGACGAGTGAATATTAGTGTCAGACCGGGGTGGGATGTACGAGCATGTGACAAAAACAAAATAATCATGAACATTGATGCGAACTGCAAAAAACTCCAAATTACAATTCGTGTCAGCTATTGGAAGCAAGTTAGAAACAAGATCGGACTTAACAGCGATAAGAACACCACCACCGATACGCATAAGGCGATCACGTCTATAGACGACATAGTTTCCTGTAAATAAAAAGTACATCAGAAATTCCAATCTTAAACTAAGATATATCACGTCTTTGCTTAAAACTGAATTTAGTGACAGTAAATTCGGTTTCAGAAACATTCAACTTGTTGCTCAGATGGGTCTTTACATCAATTACAGAGGCTCCTGGGTTGAGGCGGGAAACAAAAATCAGCTTCTTAGGAGCAACGCCGTCTAGAGGCGCCGGACTACGTTGTGCATCACCTGAGATTGCCGAATGTTGGGGTGCACGGCTGGTGACAGGCGGCACTGTAATTGAGACCGCCGGAGGTAACCAAGGTTGGGCGTCCAAGTCCGACGACACACAGGCAGCGGCATGCGACGTGACGGGCTGACGATCCGAAGGCATATTGACGTTGGCGGATTGAATATCCGAAATCATGTCGAGATTTGTTCCGCCAGAAATGGAGGCACTTGCGACATCTTCACAAAAGCCGTTGGCGACGGCCGCGGTGTTATCAGCAGGCTTAGTACGAGGACTGAACCGCATAAGGGGGCTCGCAGGGTCTGGAACAAGTAAGAAGCTATTAGAAAGGTTGCTCATTTGTTGGTTTGCGGAGTCACTTAGCAGCTTAAGCGATTTAAAGTGCTGCTCCGCCTTCTGGAACCTGTTTGATAAATTCCTGAAGCCGGCAGCCAAAGACTGAAACTCGAGGTGAGTTTGCCTCATAAAAGCCCTCATGTCCGATTTGATATGATGGCGGGTCGGGCACGACCAGTCCAATCCAGAATTGTTCCGTATGCGATCAGCAATGCGCGATCCAATTTGTCCAAGATCGGCGCAAGCAGGGTGAGCGATATTTTTGCAGAGCCTACAATAAACAGTGGACTGCCGCGAGGTAGTTGCCCCGCCGCTCGAACGCGGATTGATGCAACAGGTTGCCATTATTTCAAAATAATTAGCACAGCGGCAGTCGAATCGAGCAATAAAATTGGACAAATTTCGCGGCGAAGGAACCGATCAAAATAGAAGACCGAAAAGCGCGAGAATAAAAGCTTTTTCTAAGCGCAGAGAAATGACAAGTTTGTGTGGTTGATTTGGCTTAAGTAAAACACTTGCACCAACAACAAGCACTAAAGCGATGAAGCGATAAGCGGTAAACACAGAGCGCAAGAACAGAAAGGCAGAGCAATCTGATAACATGTAAAACCGAATTAGTTTTACATAAATAAAGTCACTGTCTTTGATTAGATTGAACCAGCTGTTTATGGATAGTAAATATCACAGAAACACTGACCACTTGCCAAAAATTTGGACAGACTGGAATAAATTTTCACTATTAAAACTTTGAAAAAGGAAGAGCAATAGAAAAACACTTCCGACTCAAAGCTCGCGAAATTATTTTCGCAAACTATCGATAGCCCTTTACCGTTTCGTGACAATATTTGCCAAAGTATTTTTTATAACGTTTTGCGCTATACATTCCTATGTAAGCTATATGATATCGTAGTCCGATTTTCATAAAGTTAAAACAGAAATTATGAAAAAAAATACAATATCTCTAAATAGATGAAAATTTGTTGAATTTAAATTCCGTTCCTCGAGAAGACTAAGACTAGTTTGCGGAGAAACAGACACGAAATCTGAAATATAGCGACAATGGCACCTTTAACTTCAAAAATGATTTTTATATTTAATTTTGTAACGATGATAACATTAATCGTTCTAATTCAGCAACTGGTAGCATTTCCCAGTTTTAAGCTTGGTGCCGCTTGTGCGATAGCTAGACTGTTTGGAGATTTTGTTGCATAATGTAAATAATTATGACACGGTTTCCATCATATAATTGGCCAAAACGTACGCCTTTTTTCCTCCTTAAAATGAATATGAATATGAGTTTTTTAGCCTTGTATATAAAGGGAATAATTGTCTGTTTCATACTTCTACAGCACAGCAAAAATATTTTTTCGAACAGATAATGCAGCATTGGTGACCTCAAAATGCTGCGTTTGAGTTTGTTTCCATTCAACTCGTTGCAATAACAATTTCATAATTTGTAATAACAAAAATGGGTCTGGGCTGCATTTATTCACAACAAAATTTGAACTAACAACTAATGGTATTTAACATTTTACTTGCTGAACTGTTTTCCATCTTGGCCTTTAGTTTGCACCAGCTCGAATTTGACTTTGAGAATTCTTCCATTTCCATCTTCGATCGTCCTGACGTATTCCCCGTCCTCCTCCTTAATATCCGCTGTGGTGACATCCACCTTAGCCAGGAAATTGTCGATGACAGTGACATTCGAAGGCGCTCGTGTGGGCAGGGGAACAAATGGTGCCCGGGTTGTATCCTCTGGTACTGGCACCCACTGGGAATCATTTGAATTGGATTCATCTGTATTTGGGGGTCTTACACTTGGAGTGCGTTCTTGGGGAATGCGATCATTTGGGATGCGATTTGAGGGGGGTGGGGACGAATTATTTGGATTATAAGGTAAAAATGGGTTTGGAAGTGTCCTCGCCCAATTTTCAAAGAACTCCTGCGAAGAACCAGTGCCAAACGGATTCAGGAAAGGGTCAAGAAAGATCTCGGGATCTGTGTGGTCTCGAAATTGGAAATTGAACGGGTTATTGCTTTGCGTTAATCTGCTAATTGTGCGTCTGTCGGGGCCTAGAGTGTAGGTCACCGTGGTCACATCACCCGGCCCCCTCTCATTCCTGATAACCAACGGCTTCCCGGTGCGCCATATCTCTTCCAATCCGGCAGCATCCAATCCGAGCCCTCGGGCTGTGGCGTAAAGAGACTCGCTGGGTCCACTGTCGGTGGCTCTGGCTGCTCCCATCTAAAAGAAACACTTTACTTAGTGGGGGACTGGGGTCAATTGAATGACCTACCTCTAGTTGAAGGAGCAGCAGGAAGACGCAGCTAGCCCAAAGTTTAGCGTACTTCATTCTCGATCGTTCCGCGGCACTTGCAAACACTCTGATTGTCTGAATCTGACTGACTAATCAACGTCAGTCTGAGCTAAGCAGGTCGATCGCCACTTGATCACGCTTAAGTGAACATGTGTAGGTGTCTCCTATTCGAATTCAAAAACTAAGCTTTCGCCACAAAGGTTATCGCTCTTAAATAGGGGCCGGCAAGTTAGAAAAAAAAAAGGCGAGGATAGCTTTGGAAGCTAAGCGTTTACTACCCTATTACCCTTGCAGGGTATTATAATTTAGTCAGAAGTTTGCAACGCAGTGCAGGAGACATTTCCAACCCTGTAAAGTATATATATTAATGATCAGCATCAACAGCCGAGTCGATCTAGTCATGTCCGTGTGCCCGTCCGTCTGTTTCTAAGCAAACCAGTCCCTCAGTTTTGAAGCTATCTGAATGAAACTTTTCAGATAGTCTTCTATATGCGCTCACTACTGTAGAAGTCGGGACGGGCCGGATCAGCAGACTATAACATATTGCTGACATAGGAACGATCGAAACATTTTAAAACAAAAAATTATAACTTAGCCAATTTTCAACATATTTTCATAAAATTTTAGATATGGTAATTTTTTACTATATCATATAGCTGTCTTTGATTGTTTATTGTAGAAGAAAATACAAAATTGTGAAGCTAGAACTGTATCTGTAAATGTAGTTTAATAGGTAAACGCCAAAACCGAATTTGGTGAATACTTATTGATCCGATTGTAAGCTGCAAGAGTAAACCAACTTAGATCGGCCAAGGCCTTAAAAAATATACAACAATAATTGGGTTTTGGTTGGCCGGCTCTAAATAGATTTTTTTAGCCAATCAAGTGCCGAAAATAAATTATTTACCCTGGCACTGAATCAAGCTTATTCTTATGCTCTTCAGGGCACGTCCGTTTAGATCGCTGGTCTGATTGTAAGGAATGGACCAAGCTTCGGGCGGATATAAGTAGCTAAGTTTGAGCCGTAAATTTGGGAGCTCGTGTTTAGCCTTTCCAATATCGGAAGCGACTCAATATCTTTCCGATTCTCTCCCGAGCATCGCTTCTAGAAGCTTATGCTTATGAGAAAGTATGCCAAAAGCACTTTTAAGAACACTTTTGCAGTTCGCCGATCGTTGCCTTATTTGGGCTTAAGACTAGACTTTTGGGCGATTTATTATTTGGGTGATTTATTATTTATTACCCAAGCGAAAATACAAATTTATCAAGGATTTCTCTGCGGATTCTCTGCATCACAGGAACACTTTTGCGATATACACTCCTTTGTAAGCTATATCATATAGCTTGTGGCCCGATTTCTATAAAATAAAAACCGAAAAAAAGCATTGAATTTAACTTCCGTTTCGACTAATATACTCCAGAACATAAACTAGTTTGCAAATAAACAGACAGAGCGCTAAGATATAGATATGATATAATTAATTTTGTAACGATGATAAAATTAATCTTTCTAATTCGGCAACTGGTAGCATTTCCCAGTCCTGAGCTCTGTGCTTACAGTTTTTATTACAGAATTGAAAGCAGTTAAAGATTTTACCTAAATGTAAATAACTATGTCTCATTATTCGGGAAGATTACATTTGTTTGCAGTTTGCATTTGAAAATAGACTACTTTCGAACAAATTAAAAAGTATATGGGCAACTCTCTGAAAAGGTCAACCGCGGCAAAAACCACAAAATATGCTCTAAAATAAATATTTTTAACATAGTAACATTAGGAAATGTTCCAATGGATAAAATTTGAAAGCCTTTATCATATTCTAAAACAAATTTTAAAAAATTCGAATGCAAACTCGCGCAAATTTCCATTTTTCATCATTTTGATGAAAAACACCATAAAAAAGATCAAGTTATGTTTTGACAAAAATCTCCAAAGCAGAGGAACTAAGCTTAGACTTTTGCTTTCTATCATCACTGGGAGATTTCAAAGAGTCAAAAGATACCACATTTATACTTCTCTGATTTACCTAAATAGTAAAAAACATAACGAAAAGTACGATGGAATTTTTTGTCGCGTGCGACATGTCGCGTGCGACAGTGATTAAAATTCAATTAAAAAAAAAACTACTTAATATTTTAAATTGAAACTAAAGTTTTTATTAGTAGAAATCAATGCATTACACTGTAAAATTATTTTCATTAAAATGGTCCACGTTTCGCTGCAATCGGGGCTTGAACTGGATTTCAAAAAAGTGACTTCTATCTGAGTCGCGTGCGAATACCTCAAATTTTTGGGATTATCTCGAAAACGAACCTCTGCCCAAAATCGATATTGGCACCATATATAGTGCTAATCAAGAGCTTTAAGTTTCATATTTTGTAAAAATTACATAAATTTTTGGTACATGTTTTTTGCAAGTTCGAATGTGTACGAATGTCGCGTTCGACATCAGAGAGTTACCCATATAGTTATTTTAAATTTAAAACTATAATATAATAAATAAAAACATATACAAGTTTATTTACCAAAAATGATTTTTTCGCTGATGATCTCATTTCTTGCTGTGGTTGATAATTTTGTTGAAATACATTTTATACAGATTGTGAATTATAATCCCAGTCCATTCAATTGAGTTGTGTTCAGCTATACGTTCTGATCCTCGTACACATTCCATTGCAACATCACGTTTCGAATCTAGGTGATTCCAATACATTGTTATACATTAATAGACGCCATACGAGTGGGACAAGCAACTGGATACAGCTTCAATCATATCATCGTCTTTACTGTTTTTTTACGATTTTATACACAAAACAAGAAAGGAAGCTAACTTCGGCATGCCGAAGTTTAAATACCCTTGCAGTAAGTAAGAAGAAGAAAAAAAAATCTACTGACTTTTTCGTTTTCTCGGGTACTGACATAAGATAAATGTTGCGAAAGAAAAATGTTGCGAACGAGAAATGTTGCGAGCGAAAAATGTTGCGAACGAACTAAATGAATTTATATATAAATTCCTATGGCTGCTATTTGAAATAGTGGTCCGATTTGAATAAAATTAAAACCGAAATTCTGGAATAATACAAAGTGTCTATGTCTCAAATTTTATGAAAATATGTGGAAAATTGGTTTAGTTAGATTTTTTCCTAAAAATTTTCTGATCGGTCCTATGACAGCTATTTGATATAGTTGACCGATTTTAATCAAATTAAAACCGAAATTCGAGAATAATACAATAAAGGCATATCTCAAATTTTATTCAAATATTGTAAAAATTGGCTAAGTTATAATTTTTATACCCTGGCAGGGTATTATAATTTTAGTCAGAAGTTTGCAACGCAGTGAAGGAGACATCTCCGACCCTATAAAGTATATATATTCTTGATCAGCATGATCAGCCGAGTCGATCTAGCCATGTCCGTCTGTCCGTCTGTCC
>VNJV01009977.1:0-13105 GCA_008042635.1 Drosophila nikananu | reverse complement strand
TATATCGACTTGGCTTTTGATGCTGATCAAGAATATATATACTTTATGGGGTCGGAAATGCTTCCTTCTGTCTGTTACATACATTTGCACAAAATTAATATACCTTTGTACCCACGGTACATGGTATAATAAAACACCCATATGATCTTATTGAGGAATGTCAAGAAATTTAAAATTTCAAAAATTTAGTGTTCCCATCATAATTAACATAAAATGTACATATGTATTCCTTATACCTCTTAGATATATGAAATAGAGCTTTGAACTTAAAACTATTTTCTATCGACCATATTAGGAGTATTTATGTATAAACAAAAAAATAATATAAAAAAAGTAAGCTGACTTAGGTACCCTGAAGTTTGTATACCCTTGCAGCTTACAATTGGATCATTATGAATTCATTAAATTTGATCAAATAAAAAGAAATAATTATACAGCATTTATAGAACCAAAAAATTCGGGGTTAACTTTTACCTATTAAACTACATTTACAGTTTAAGAGTGACAGTTTTTAATTCACAGTATTGTATTTTCTTCTACATTTACCGATCCCTTCTATATGATATAGTAGTTCCTATGACAGCTATATGATATAGCCAGCGGATCCGGCCCGGTCCAACTTATATAGTAGTGAGAGCATATAGAAGACTATATGCAAAGTTTATTTCAGATAGCCTTAAAATTTAGGGACTAGTTTGGGTAAAAACGGACGGACATGGCTAGATCGACTCGGCAGTTGATGCTGATCAAGAATATATACTCTTTATAGGGTCGGAAATATCTACTTCATTGCGTTGCAAACTTTTGACTAAAATTAGAATACCCTGCAAGGGTATAACAATACATTTTATAAACGTATTTTATAAATTTCACTAAGAGGGGCTCAAGCCCAAAAGCCACAAAAACTTCAAATGAGCCCATTCTACGAACTGGAATACTTTGGTGAGGAAACTATATTAACATGTGCTGGCACTTACCAATGTATTTTTCTGATTCTCCTTGTCCAGCAGAAACTCCATGCTTTTGTGAGGCCTTCGAACAGATGCGATTTGTACACCACCTGCTCCTCCTCCTCTTGACGCTGTTTTGATTTCATCCTCTCCATCCAGATCCAGATCGTCCGCATTGTAGGCCGCACTGGTAACCTTCAGGCGTTTCACGATATACCGCTTGTGCGGCAGGCTAAGCGGATTGCTAGTTATGTCCATCAGAGAGCGAGTCTTGCCAGAGACAACCGTCTCGTGGGTATCTAGATTAGTCTCGATTAAACCCATTAGGCCGTCCTCGGTCACGGGTGACACAGCCACTGGCACAGCGGTTACCATGGTGGGTCTAACTCCGCCCAGCTGGTTGAACATCTGAGTTTTTTGGGCGACACTCGCCCTAGAGGGAGACTCGCTGTCCCGCATTCCGGTCGCGTCAATTCCCGCCGTCAACTGACCGGCGAACCGCTGGTACTCCTCCCGTTCGGCGCTTAGTAGTGCATCGCTGGCATGGGCAGCACTGGTGATTAAATGAGGCGCATGCGCTAGGCTGCTGCTGCGGGTCTGTTTTGGCAACGGTGGCTTGCCGGTGACTACCTTTTGCAGGGTGGATGTCTTCGTCAGCTGTTCCGGCTGCACGGTGTGACTTTCTGCAAGTTGGCTGGACTGCTGAGTTCGTGGTGGCTTTAGTGGTATGTGTATAAAGTCTACTGTGCTTCCACCACTCTCCCTCGAGGTCTTTGGAGGCACAGGAGTAAAGGCGGCTCTGATTACCGTCGGCTGCCTGGGCTGCCTCGACTCCTCCTTGTGCTCCGGCTTCTCCAGCTTCTGTTGCTTCTTCTTTCGGCGCAGCGAGAAGCGCAGGCCGTGGGCAAATCTGGAGAGAAAACTCTTGGAGCTGGGATGCTTGTCATCCGTTTTGGCAGTGGCCATGGTTATGGCCTGCGGCCTCTGGTCGTCCGGTGTCGTCATCTCGCGGATCTGTTGATCCGGATCCGTCTCGTAGCGCTGCAGCAGCTGCTGGGAGGCGTATAGGATGTGGTGTGCGCGATTAGTGGGAGGCTCGCTGAGAATGGGCAGATGGAGGCTCAAAGGTCGAGCGGGGACGCTGCAAGGTGCGGCTGCGGCGATTGCCGATCGACTGGAACGAGCAGCTGGCGGCTGGAATACCGAAGATGATGAGTTCGCGACGTCGACTAAGCGGCCGACGTCGTTCGTTCCCAGACCAGCCCTGTTTGAGGCGGGTTCGGATTCCGATCCGACCTCGGTTTCAGCTTCGACGCTCGTCTGGCCTTCGGGTGAGACGTTGTTGATTGCGATGTTTTCGTTGTTCTCGTCGCTCTCTTCGGCAGCGATCACCGGCTCTCTGAGCGCCTCTCTTGACTCCTCTCTTGACGCCTCTCTTGACGCTTCTCTTGACACCTCTCTTTGCTGACGCATCTGCTCTTCGGAGTACCGTGCGGCGACGTTTTCGTTTTCTTTGGTGTTGTGCACAACAGTGGCGTCCGCATTGTCCAGAAGCTCGTCGTCACTCGAAAGTGACTGCTCCCCCTCGCCGGAGAGGCCGCCATCTGGCGGCTCCTCAGATGACTGCTCCTGCCAACAATATTTGCTTACTACGGGGCAAAAACTCACCTCCTTGCTAAAGGAATTCCGAGAGCCGGCCGGCAGCAAAATGCCCAAAGGCTTCGGCTCGGTGGAAGTCTGAGGCAGTTGGTGCATAGACGTGTGGGCACTGCTCACATATATGTCATCTTCGGTCTCCTGCTGCCGGTCGTCGTAAACGGAGAGATTTGGCGTACTGCTGACCAGGCTGCGCTGCTTTGCGGCCGCTGCCTGCGATTGGAGGAAGCGCCGCTTAGGAAGAGGTCTCTGAGCGGATGAGGACCTCGGCGGAGGCGGAGGTTTGGCCGGTATCACCTCCTCGACAGTGATGTTGCATTGCTCCAAGCTCTGGGCATAGGAGGTACGCAGGTTAGTGGGGTCCTGGTCGAAAGTCTTTTTGCCGAAGCTACTAAATGTCAGCGGTGGCCGTGGCTCCCGATACGGCTTCTGCTGGGACCTGTCATCTCCATGCTGATCCCCGTACTTATGCAGTGGCGGTGCCTTTCTGATGGTCAGCTGAATATGCTGAGCTTGTTCTGCTTGCTCGAAGACGGCTTCAGAATCGACCTGATCCTGTGGTTGCTCTTCCTTCTCTACAACGGGCTTATCGTTCAGGATAGATACATTCTTGTCGTAAATTTTGCTGATCTCATCTAGCAAAAAGTTTCCCTTGCAGATAATTTGTTCGTAGTCCCCGCCAGAGATTCTGCTGTCAGGGTCAGACATCTTGGTTTCTGCTGACTGGTTTCTTTTGTGATTCCTCTGGTGCTGCTCGGTCGTTGGCCGTATACTTGTGTAGTCAAGAAGCGTGAGGTTTTGGTAGCTAGCGTTTAGATATCCCGCGCTGGCCACGCCCACTGTTCTGCGATCAGTCCAGCTACAGCTGCGCCGAGTTCGCGGCAGGCTGTGGCCGTCGAGGAAGAAGTCGTCCCGCCTCTCCTCTATCTCCAAATCCAACCCGTCACTAGAGCTGCTGCCACTACTTTGGCAGTTCCGCTGGCTGCAGCGGCGGCTGAGACGCGGTCGACGCCGACGGCCCAACTGCTGCAGCTCGCTGGGTAGCGAGTGGGTGGTGGCACCCAGGAGCGGCGAACAGTGGCCCGAGGATGAGCTGCAGCTGCGGCTCCTGCTGCTGATTCTATTTGTGTTGCCGCTAGTGTTGGCCAGCACGTAGCCGTGGGTGTGTGACTCTGTATCAACAATTGCTCTGCTGGGCGACAGCGAACCTCGCGGCTCGCGTATATCGGGCAAACTATTGCGCTGCCAAGTAAACGACGCGGTGGATGACGAAGAGGAGGCTACGGATCCGCTCGGAGACGGCGATGGTCCCACCGATTCTAGCTGAGAGTCGGTTTTCTCCGAGGAGCTATTATTAGACGATGGAGAAGACGGAGAGCAGGGCACAGCAGCCGTGTCCGTTGTCTGCTCTATTTTTGGCTGATACAAATCATGTCCGCCATTGGAGTTTTGTGAATGATGCGAGGTCTCCTCCAACAGCAGTAGCTCCTCTTCCCTCTCCTCACAAAGCTTGTCAAAATTCTTGGGTATTGATATAGACTTTTCGCTGCGATGCTGCGTGCTGGGCTCGCAGTAGCCAGAATCCTCAGACAAATTCTCTGCTGAATTGAGCGGCACTCGTCTGGAGGCAGTTTCGTCCACATCTTTACTATCAGATTGCACTTCTCCTCCGCTACCCTGGCACGCGGTTAACAGACTGTGGCCACTACTGTCACTGGAGGAGGAGGAGGAGGACGTAGAGCTGGAACTAGAGCTGGAGCTGGAGCAGGACTCCGAGTCGGACTTATTCCCTGACTGGTGCAGGTTCTTAGAGAACAGCTGTCGCTGCTGATTGTCTTCAAGATCTAGCTTGTTCAGTTCATAGTAGGTCTGGTGCAGGCGTCCGTCGCTTGACTCGTATCGCTTCATTAAAGACAAGGACGATGCGGAGCCTCGCCTGCTCTCAGGATTGCTGTCACTGATTCCGGCACTGGCACCGCCGCCTAGCTCACAGCTGAGAAGCGAAGGTGAGCTGTTGCCCAGGCTATTCATGCTGAGGTGCTGTTCCTGTAGGGTTAGTTGCCGCTCCAGGGACTCGAACTGCACCAAGGACGAACTGCGCGACAATGAATGGTACGAGTCATTATCCGAGTAGTACTCATCGAAAATTGCGCCTCCACGCCGACTGCCTGTGCTATTTCTCTGCCCCTGGCTACCGTAGCTGTCTCTCGTGCAGGTCTCCGCTGTCAGGAACCGCTCCAGGCTGTTGTGGGCTTCCGTTTCATGGCGAGGAGTGCGTCGCATTTGGACAATATCCTCCAAGCCCTGTGAAAGCTCCATTTCATGGAAACGGCGCGGACGTTTTGGAGGACAAGCTAAGTCCCGTTCCGAAATGACATCGACATCTGTAATACAAGTCAGATAGCTCGAAGTCCAAATACTACACCTTCCACCTTCACCTCACCCTTTGTTACTTCGTTGCATATGACAAAACTCGAGGAACTCCAAAAGCTGCTACGCGGCTCCTCGCAGCGGTTCCAACTGCTTTGGCCGTGCTCTTCGTCCTCACTGGTTTCCTCAATGATGGGCTCCAGCATTTGACGTGAGCTGGACAAGAATACAGCCTCTGTAAAAGATTGAGCGAAAATGCGTAATCAGTCAGCCAAGTTAATCAATTACAAATTGATTAGCAAATAGAGATTAGTTTTTAAGAATATGTAAATGTATATAACCTGTGTACAAAAGTAGATGGAATGGAAATAAATGTATGAAAATTTCTAAAAAAAAAATTGGTATATATTTGTCTTTAGTCGATTAATAAATATGGTATTAGATCGATAGACTACAAATATCTTGAAAATCGATCTGCACTTTCCTAAAATGGGTAAAATTAAAGACATTGAAGCTGTTACCTATTTAATATCTTTTATTTCAGCACAAAAATACAAATAAACGCCACATAACTGACCGAAATTATATTCTGCATATTTGAGGATTCGGCTGGGTTAATGTGCAACGGAAAATAAATAAAAATTTAAGGAATTGTGAGGCGATATGCTCACTTTTTTAATAAAAATTTTAATTTAACGACACCTAAGCATCATAAATCTAAAGAAAACCCATAAAGGAAGCTAACTTCAACTCGCCGATGCTTGTACACCATTTTAGTTACTGTTTTTCGTTCAATTCATATGAGAACCCAGGACAACCAGTCACCATCGGTGAGTTTCCTTATAATTGTTTTATATTTATCCTGTTGGTTTATTTTTTCGTTAGTCCGAAATGGATAGACTGTATGATACAATTACAGACTCCAATTGTTTACACGATTCGACGTGCCGGAGTTAGATTCCATTCGATAAACACCGTTGAAGGGTATTATAATTTCGACCAGAAGTTTGCAAGTTTTAAGGAATCTGTTCCGCCCATAAAGGTGTTATAATATTTGTATTTATTTAACACACGAATTTACCTAATCATGTCTGTCTGTCTATCTGTTCTTTACTAAATGAAACTATGTATGTAAAGGGTGTTTTTTAGAGGTATAAAACTTTAAATTGCAATAAAACAACGATGGATTATTTGATTGACAAGAATTCGAAAGATAATTATGTGGCATTTCATTTTAAATTTAATTTCTGGCATATGACCGCCACGGCTGGCTTGGATGTAGTCCAATCTGGACGTATGTGACATGTTGCGCCGCACAATGGGGCAAAAGATACAGATACTATACAAAAATCAAGCTTTTGATGACAACGGATCGTTAAATTGTATTCTACAGGTAATAGTTCAAACGGGTTGAATCCAGAAAACTATTCAAATCGGTCCAGTATCTTAGAAGTTACACATGTTCAAAGTTGAACCTTTTTTTGGGTTGCAAAAATATTAGGAAGCTTTTAAGAAAAATCCCGACTTTGAGGTCGATTTTTAGGTAAAATATGTAAGCTACCTGAATGGTTAAGGTCTCTATCGAAAGGGTCATCAAATCTCGGTAAAACCAAGGGAGAATGAAATTATAATATTTTTTGCACGTGCAGGCATACCTGTTTTGCCGAAGTACTAATTTTCACCTATTTTTCAACGTTGATGGAATGTCAAAAATGTTATTACGCTTTATTATTGGTTTGGCGTATGAGGTGTTGTTCTTGAATATGTTCCTTATCAGAGTCAAAAGGGATCGGCTGCCCCAACCTGCCCCCAAGAAATTCCAAAGCAAAAGATACTTTCAACTCAGCGTAAAAAACGCGCGGATTCGAGCAAATTCTGCTACAAGCGCATTACGAAATTGTATGGCGGGCATTCATTTTTTCCTGTATTGGCGGCTTGTTTTTCAATTTCTGACTCTGTAAGGACACTAAATGACTTGAAATGAATGTATAATGATTAAATATTCTTCTAAAATATTAAATGATGTAAAATTGAATGATTATTTTGAACAAAAAGTGCCTAAATTATTGAAAATTGATCAACAAGAAGAAATTTGAATGAAACAAACAATTTTTGTTTTTTTTTTGTTTAAAATTGATTTTGTTTGTTTTTAAAACATTAAATATGCACCATATTAGCATTTTCAGAGAAAAAAAACGAAAAGTATATTTCGAAATTGGTTAAAAATTGAGAAAACTGCCTCAAAACACATTAATTTTCGAGTATAAAATGTACTATTTAACACACCATATAGTATGACCACTTAATCGAAAGGTATTAAACTTACCTTTCATATAAAAAAAGGTTATTTATATGTTGAATTATTATGAAAATATCTCAACTGGTTCAAGAGCTATGATTTTTGCAACCCAAAAGTCTCTAAGGCGCAACTGTGCAACGTTCCATGGTTAATCAAATGAACTGCTCTGATGGACGATTTTGTGGACGATAAAATGCGCGATACGTATTCCGCACAGAACCATTATTTTCAAAACAAAATTGCACTATTTGCAAGCGTTTTTCAGGCGTGAGTCTATTCATGATGAATTTCCAAACCAAACTGAGAATAAATCACTTGTCAGCTGTTACTTCGGTCGCCATCTTGAACAATAATGCCAACATAAAGTTCTATACCTCTAAAAAACACCCTTTATAAATATTTATAAATATAGAATCTAAACGAAAAAAAACTTATTCATTTTCAACATAATTTCATCTTCTTTGATATTATTCACATTTAAGAAGTTAGGAAAATGTTATGTTAGTTGATATCACTTCTTTATTTTTAAATGCTATCAAAATGTACGTTCCATATCCTATAGCTGCCATATGACCGATCGGTAAATTTGATTGAAGTCTGCAATAAACAGTAAAAGTTCTGTGTTTCTAAACACACTTTTTATATCTCTCATGTAAGTTTCATATTTTTTGGTCGAAATAAATCGATATCAAATAATTTGTTCTCGAACTGCAAGGGTATTTAAAATTCGGCGAAGTTAGCTTAATTTTGTGTTTTTTAATTGAAATGCTAATAGAATTTGTCTACTGTTTGACGAAACTAGGATAACTATAATAAATATAACTTAAATAATAACTTTTTAAAATATAATTGTAGTGTAACATAAATTGAGCAATGGCGAGAATCAAAAATTATGTACAAGCTTCAGCACACTTACCTTGCTGTTCAAATGTACCAAGGCTGTTCCAGCATGTGGCTGTGCTGGCCAAATATCCCGCCAGGTCCAGATGGTCCATTTCAGAATGTTGTCTTTGACAAGTCTTTTAGAAAAAGTCTTTGGTTTAATCTCAAGCGGTTCTTAATATCTCAATGTTAAATATTTGTATATGGATATGTCTGTACATTTATCGTTGTTGTAATATCACATTAGTTCGGGTCCGTGAGCGTTTTCGTTGTCGTTTAGCTTATCTTCTGTAAATGCATCTGTGGAATATTGCACCTTTCCAATTCCATTACTGTGATATCCTTTTTACTTATTTTTTAACTTTTGAAGCCCGGCTTGGTCAAATATTTTGATTAAGGATTTCTGTTGTTAGTGTATTCATTTCCTCTTTAACTCCAAACTTAAAACGAAAGCAAAAGAATAATTACCTGAAAAAACATATATTAAACATACATTAAAACATTTTTTAAAAGTAGGTGTCCCAAGGTACTCATTTTTTTTTAGTTATCGTGTACACCGACTTTCAATTACCCAAAACTTTGTCTGTTATTATATTCGGTCTTCTGATTTTAAATTCAGCTTGTATATTACTATATAGTTGCCATGCCCATGCATAGATGTTTTCGAATAAATTTATTTTATAAATGACAATTTTGGATTTTCTAATTTATATTCATTAAAAATGCGAGATGTAAATCATTGTTTTATTTCTTACACTTTTAAATGTATCATTTAGTTTTTACATATAGCTTTAGAAAAAAAGTTTTACTTTGAAAATAGTTTTCAAAACAGTCAAAGCTACCGAGTAGCCTTAGGGTTTGGAGGACGTACTCCCCTACTTATGCCAAGTTAGACAAGCTCCAACAAAATTTCGAAAACAAATTATAATGTTTTATTTTGTCGCTTTTTTCATGTGTTTTATAATCAATACATATTTGGACATTTTGTTGGTTGCTCTATATATCTCTCTAATATAATTAATAATTTTTTGTTTCATGCATTGCATACCGACTGAAAGATTGAATAGGCTGAATCAACTGGGCCGCTGATCAAGAATATTATATATATATATATTATATACATATATTACTTTATGGGGTCGGAGATTCCTCCTTCAATGTGTTGCAAACTTCTGACTTAAATTAGAATACTCTGCAGGGGGAATTGAAAATAGATAATCGTTTGATGAAAAACATGAAATGGGTTTCCAAGTTGTAGGTTTATTTAATTAAGCAATACCGGATTGTTGATTCTGACAAGTAAGAGATTACAGTCGCCATTATAATAATTCAGTGCCAAAACAATGAAGACCAATGCATTGCAATGCAAGTTAAGGGAACACGATATTCGCGCTAACGTCAGTGCCGCAATCTGACCTATTCCGCGTGTGTGTTTATTTCTCTTTTCGTTTTATGTAAACTCGAGTTATTTATAAACGGAATTGAAACAAACAATTGCACACAAACCGCACACACAACATAGGAAATTTATTTACGATTTGGTCGAAAACAATTCCTTAACGCTTAAAAGGGAATATGCTAGATATACTAAATTAAGTGGTGGTTATTTCCTTACGCTTAAAAGTTTCATTTATAAGTAGTAAATTAAAACAAGTAAGGAAGCTAACTTCGGCAGGTTTAAATACCCTTTCAGTAAGTGTTTATAATTTTGTATATTTAATGCCAAAAGGCCCATGTATCAAATTTTATGAAAATATGTTGAAGGCTGTCCAAGTTATAAGGCTTTTTCCTCAAAATTGATCCTATGGCAGCTATATGATATAGTTGTCCGATTTTGATCAAATTAAAACCGAAGTTCTTGAATACTACAAAATGGCTATGCCTTAAATTATATGAAAATATGTTAAAAACTGGCTAAGTTAACACCCATAAAAAATAAAACAATTAAATTAAACAATAATTTCATTATTTATTTTAAATGCTCATATGTATGGTATGTGTACAACATATGGCAACTTTTAAAATAATTTTGAATTTGAAGCGGCTTCAACCGATATCCGAACCCATTACGAAAAAAAAACTTTTTTCGGTTTCACTATAACTTATCTTTAAGTCGCATATTGACGAATCTTATCTTCGCGTATATACAAATATTTACTTTTACTAATTAATTATTGTGAGCCACACCCTTAGTATAACCAACCATGCGCCGATACCACTTCCTACCTGCTTCAGTTCAGGATTTAATTTCCCCTTTCGAAAAACATATTTTGAAAAGTTTCTTAGGAAGATGGAATTAATTTCAATGTATAATTTGTATTATTAGTACCAATTTTAGAGTATTATAATATATAATATAATATAAAATACAGCCAACCATTAACGAATACAGCAGGCAGAAGGTTGCATATACGCATATTTATGTATATTCTCAGCATTACCAGCCATTTGTCGGTTCCGCTCAACTCCGGGACGCTCGCTCGCCTAGTATTTTTTATTTTAATATTTTTTTTCATTATTTTTCCTCTATCAAAATGTTTAAGCAGTACATGTGCATACAATCAAAATATATCGTTTCAGATACATGTTGCGTGTACTCGGACTATTGAAAAAGTATTCGATTAAGAAAATATATGAATGCCCAAGGGAATTTTTTTAACATCACAATACAAAAGCGTGTTTAAAAAATATTAAATAACTTGAGTTTGAAGGTCCTTTTCTTGTTTAGGTGTTTCCCCGTGTCTGCCTAAATCGAATCGCTGTTTTAGAAGCTCGAGCTCGAACTCTTGTGCTGCCATTCTTGGGGTTCCCGCGATTTCAGCTGGATAAGCCTACATATATGTAAGCTTTTGTATTTAAATTAATTTTGTTTAAGTTTTTGCTATTTTTTTAATAGTTGCTTACAGGATTTATAGTCCTTTATATTGCTCAACTTTCAGTTGAAAACACTTATTTTCAAAAATTTATTTTCCCCATACATTTATTATAAACAACTACATACCTACATATGTACGTAAAAATAGATTTTTAGTCGCATTATAATACTGAACACGTTTTAATTAATTTCATTTTGCTGTTGGTTAATATTACTAAAATAGTTAACTGAACGAGTCATTGTCACTTTTATCTCACCTTGATAAAAGTTATAATAGTTTTTGACAAGGAGGTCTGTAATGGGGGCAGTGATTTTATTATCATTCTCAACTATTTTCTGTTTCTTTTAGATCTTCCAATTTTCTCAATGATTTCATTGAACGACCCCGAACTAAGGTAAAAACCCTATGTTGGTTGATAGGGAACGGACCATATAAAAGCACATAATGTTATATTTTAAAAGGCTAGGTTATCATGTGCCCTGATAAGCGCTCTCTTAACACACTCACATATGTACGTATGTACATATATCACGAACGGCGTCGAATGTCGGTTACCGCGAACTACATATGTATGTACAGAGGTATGTACATAGCATATGCGATCTCGTTGTCAATTTTTTTTCATTTCGTTGTTCTTTTAGTAACACTGCTTACGAACGAAACGCCAGTCCGATTTGTGAACGGTTGGCTAGACCCCTAGACCCCAGCGCTCGGTCATGTTCCGACCGTAAAGGCGATGCGATACCGCAATACGCCGACCGTAGCGTTTAAGGTACTCTCGAATACTACCTACAATCACACTCTCGCCTACGCCTGCAACGCTATCGTACCGTATACCAGTTTTTATACCCCTGCATAGGGCTGAATAATTTTCTAAGTTTTATATACCTACATATTTTGGAATATATGTACATACTCCTACAGTCAAAGAACTGGAAATGAAGAAATTATGGATTAATCTGACCTGATAAATTTTATTGAGTTTTGGACTTGTAAACAATGTCATTGTATTTTAATATCATATATATGTACATAATACATACATACATACATACAAACTATGAATGTAGGGATCAAACAAATAATTTAAGCAACTCTTCCTATTTGTTAGATATTAAATATCAATGTTCAGGTACTACTTCAAGGCAACTGTTATATTTAGCTTGTCTTGGATTATTTCCAATCATTAGTAAAGCTAGAGGTGTTTTTGCATTTGTAAAGCGTTGGTCTAAGGAGTTTGACGATCCTTATACCACAAAACTTCTTTATGTCTCTCTTGTTCGTCCTATTCTGGAATACTGTTCGTGTGTATGGTCACCTCAATATGCGAAGTATCAAGACCTTATTGAATCGGTTCAGAAACAATTCCTGTTGTTCGCTCTTCGGGGTTTACACTGGGACCCTCATCGCCGCCTCCCGTCTTACGTCGACAGGCTGCGTCTCCTTAGCCTGCCCACTCTCAAAGATCGTCGGACCTGCCACGGAGTGATGTTCCTTTTCAAACTAATTAATGGTCATATTTGTTCGTCCTATCTCCTAAATCTGTTAAAGTTCTCTGTCCCAGCCAGACCTTCTCGACACTTTCGTCCGATTGCTCTCGATATTTGTAAAACTAATTTCGAGATGCATGACCCTTTCCGTGTTTTATGTTCTTTGTATAATGATCTATACTTTTTGTTACATGTTGAGTTGTCCTTAGATTGTAATTCTCATATTATATTATGTCACCTATCCTTGCCTCTGCCCACCTGATGTGAGTTGGAGCACATCGTTAAAAAGCACTCCTTATTTGGACAGAGGCAATAGAAACACATTTGCACATTGGCAGATATTTGCTATTTCGTGAAATAAAATAAATAAATAAATAAATATTAATGGGTAGCAGATACATTTGTACATTTATAGTATCCCTGCAGTACCTGTCATCAACGTTTCATCGACACACCCCCATGTGTGTTGATGAAACGATGATGACAAGCCCATACAAACGTTGATGAATTTTTGTATGGCATGTCCGGTCTTGTCATCAACACAAATTCATCAACGTTTCATCAACAACTTGTAATCAATCT
>VNJV01009976.1:0-23892 GCA_008042635.1 Drosophila nikananu | reverse complement strand
CAAGGCACATCTCTAAAAAGCAAGCCTACTCTACCCAAAATGGCAGGCAATAAATCAATGGTCTGCCCTCACCCAGAGTCACTGGAGTCACTGGCACAGGCCAACTATTTCACCCCAACAACTTGGCCAAAGGGTCCGCCCGGTTCGGTTCAGTTTGGTTTGCTTTACATGTTTATGTTGCTGCAGCAGCAACTTTGACCATAAGCAAACAAACTGAATAACGGATGCGGCAGATGAGTCTTCGATTAGTTTTCATTAGGCCTGAATGCTGCCATCGATGCATTATTAAAGCTCAAGGCATCGTTTATAGCATCGTTTTAGCACATCAGGTTGAACTATTGATACCCCAACATGTTCAATTTAAACAAGAAATGAAGCTAACTTCGTTGCAAACTTCTGACTAAAATTAAAATACCCTGCAAGGGTATAAAAACCAGATCAGAGTGAAATCGGTTGATTTTAAGCCAAATTATGATCAAGGTACCATTAAAGGTGTTAGGTATTTTGTGACTTATTTTTTGAAAATTATTTAAAGGGTTTCATCCTTAAAATGGTCAACAAATTTCAAAAAATAAGAAATTGAGTTTTAAAGAAAAGTTCTTATATGAAAACCGAGAAGAAAAAACCAAAACAGACTGAAATCGGTTGAGTTTAAGCCAATTTATGATCAAAAAACCCTTTAAGCTTTTTGCGATTTTTACTGAAATGACTGAAATCGGTTGAGTTTAAGCCAATTTATGATCAAAAAACCCTTTAAGCTTTTTGCGATTTTTAGGCAACAAATTTATAATTTTTTTTTCAAAAAAAGTAAGGTCGAAAATTGGCCGAAAAATTAGAAATCGAGTTTAGAATGCAGAAAAGTTCTCCCATAAAAAACTAAGAAGAAAAAACCAAACCTCATCGAAATCGGTTCAGTTTAAGCCAAGTTATGATCAAAGCTGATGATCAAAGTTATAAGCTGTTAGCGATTTTTAGGCAAAAATGAACCCATTTTCAAAAAATTAAAAATTGAGTTTTAAATGCTGAAAAGTTCTCCTATAAAAATAGAGAAGAAAAAACCAAACCAGACCGATATGGGTTGAGTTTAAGCGAAGTTATGATCAAAAAACCATTGAAGGTGTTAGGTATTTTGAAGCCAAAAATGTGACAAAATGTGGTCAAAAATTGGACAAAAATTAGCCATCGAGTTTTGAATGGAGAAAAGTTCTCCCATGAAAACTAAGAAGAAAAAACCAAGCCTGACTTAAATCGGTGGCATTTAGGCCAAGTTATGATCAAAAAACCCTTTAAGGTGTTAGGTATTTTAAAGCCAACATGAAAGGAAGCTAACTTCAGCATTCCGAAGTTTAAAAACCCTTGCAGTAAGTATAAGCAGAAGAAGATGTTCAGACTTTTTCGTTTTCTCAGTACTGACATAACACAAACCAAATGATAAAAGACTATCTGCAAAGTTTCATTCAGATAGCTTCAAAACTGAGGAACTAGTTTGTTTTTCTCATTTAAAATCTGAAACATCAATGAAAAAATATTGGTTTGTGATTATCGTAGGTTTTATTATCATTTGGTGATTTGATTTAAGGCTCTACCTTGTACATTACAATGATATATAAATACATTGAACTACTCGCGTAGATCAGGGATTCTTTGAATGTCTGCGTGTGATATTCTCCTTTTGGTTTTTAATGTTATTGGCAAAATACTTGCCAATTTAACATTTTATAAACATTGTATATGCATATAGACAGCAGATTGCCTAAAACAATTTTGGTAACACATATTAAAGACATTGTTATCAGGGTTCCTTAACTGAGTCGCTCCTAAATATAAGAATTATAGTTTTTTCAGAAAAGCATCAAAGTATCAATTTTAAAAACAGAAAACAAAACCTACTAATTTATTACACAACAAAATATGGATAAAATGTTGTACATTCTATGAAGATATTTAAATAATACATAGAATAAGAATGTATTTAATCCGTTTATCTCGCAAAACATAATATCGAATTTAAGTTCTAGCAATTTGCTGTGTATTTGCACATCAACCTTTTACACTTCCGTGTGTCACTTACTTTCTGTTGGGTTATAAAATTAGGTACATATATAGTATTAACTATAACATTTTAAAAATCTGTACTTTTCTTAAATTCACACAAACAACAAACATTTGCTAATAGCCGAAAATTATTCTACGATTTTCAATTCGTTTTGGTTGTGTTTTTTTTTTGTTTACCGCGTAATACTCAAAGCGTATTTATCATCTAGGGGTTCTTGGTTTGATTCTGCGTGGTTTCTTATTTAGTTGGTTGTACAATAAGGACACACTAGTGAATTACATTCAAAACTATAAATGGAATGGCGACCAGTCAAAGGTTCCCAAAACAAAAGCCCAGTAGGAATCTTAACTGACCTCCAGTTTTGCCTTTGCTTAGTTTTGCAACGCAGCGCGCAGGAGACTGTCTAGGGTTAGCTGTATGGTCCCATTGGCGGCTGCCTGCAGAACGGATGGCGGCTTCGGCAGCGCCGGGAACATTGTAGATGCCACAGGGAGGCCGCTCTTACCACCGAGGCATTCCACGCCGGTTGTTGCCTGAGTTTCCGGAGCGGGGGTTTCACATATGCGGAGCGGTGAGAGTGGCTCGGACGGGGGGCTTTTTGGTCGATCCACTTCAGGTGTGTCTTCCTCCTCCTCCGGCTTCTTCTCCAGCTCTTGTTGCTCACGCTCCCGTTCGTTTTTCAACTGCTGATCATGCTCCTGCTTCTGCTGCTGGGCTATCGCAATATTGACCTTGTTCCACAGGTTGCTGATGGTAGCGGAATCCTTTCCAGCTGCTGCCGTACGCTTGGCTATCTTCTCTATGAAACTTTCGGTTTCTGGGGCGGGGTTCGTCACGGTTTCCACCACATTCGGATGCTGCTGTTGCTGGCCACCGTCGCTGCGTGTATGCGAAATGAGGCGTGGCCGTATCTGTGGCCGCTCCGATGGCAATTCCGGCAATGTGGCCGATACGGCTCGACCCTGGCCCACCAACTCCAACATAATGCGACGCGTGATTCCCAGTATTAGAGGCTTCTTGGCCTCCGTTATGTATGCCTCCCACTGCTTGGGCTTATTATCATCACTATTACTCGTAGGTTGGCGCCGCAGTTTAGCCCGCATGGACTCCATGGCTGCGGGTGTCGGTTGAGCAGAACCATCTTGCTTGAAGGCAACCAGATCGTAAACAAAGTCCTTGTTGACCGCCTTGACCCGTTTGCGGATCGGACGCTTTTCCTGTTCGCCAGAATCGGGTGAGATTTGATTGCGCGACTTGCGACGTTTCTTGCTCGCCGTGGCTGCGGGGATAGGCTCCAGCGGTTCCACGCCGGGCTCTTCCTTTATTTCAGCTGTAGGGGATATGGGTCTCACTTCACCCGTAGATTCGGATTCTACCTTTACGCGCTTCAAGCGCCGTTCGTAGGTTTTTATTGGAGGCTTGGGCTCCGCTTCCGCCGCTGATGACTGTTCAACCTTATCAAGCAGAATGATATCTGCATCCACATCGTCGCGAGAGTACTCGCATTCGTGAGTGGACACATACTGCTCCGTTAACTGGTCCCGATCCCCTTCTATCTTGTGGGTGAAACCCAGATGATTCACAATATCGTAGCGCCGAAAGGCGCGATAATCACACAGATTACACCCAAATCGGCGGGCGCGGTAGTGGAACATAGATATGTGACGACGCAGGTTACCAAGGGCATTGAACTGCTTGTGACAAATCTTGCAGCGGCAGCGCAGCTGCTTCTCCACTGGGACATTGCGTTTCTTCTTAGTCTTGCCTTTTGAATCCTCTGCATCGGCATTGGAATCCGGAGCAACCCCAGGTTCTTGCTCTCGCTCCTGCTCGTGCTCATCATCGCTGTTGGAGGCCTCATCGCTGGCCGAATCGCTTTCATTGGCCAACTGAAGTTTGTCCAACGAGACTGTATGCAGGCCAGCCCCAAACGAGTCATTCGGCTCAGGTAGACCAGCAAACATCTCGTGCAGAGTACTCACTTCAGCAGGCTCAGTTTTCGGCAAGTCTAGGGATCCAGTTGGATCCTCCTCGGCTGCGTCCAAGCTGGAATCGTTGCTCTTGGTCTTCAGCTTCTTAACAGAGGGCACAGGCTTGGCCAGCGCCTCCTGTTTGGCACGACAGTTCAGCAGATGGGTGGATAGAGCTGCGCGTCTTTCAAAGGACTTCTCGCAGTAGATGCACAAGGACATTATCTTGCGCTGCTCACCGCTGGCATCTAATGGCTCTGGCACGTAACCAACCACATCATCGGAGAGTTGCAGACGCTTTAGCTCACGGCATGGACCTTTGGTCTGAACATCTCCCTGCTGGACGCGACGCTTCAGAATAGTATTCCGCATCATGCGAATACGACGAGTAGGTTTCCTGAAAGTATGGAGAACTATATTGAAGCAAAATAACTTAAATAATTTTATTTTATAAGTGGGACGTCCGAAAAACTAATGAATCTTTTTTTTTTATAATTAATAAACTGGGATAGTTCGAAACCTACTTGTGGTCCTTGGATAGATGACGAATGACTGCAGCGGCTTGCAGAAAAGTTAACGAACAGGCGGGGCACTGGAATACAAACGACGACGAGGAGTGATGCTTCTGGATGTGCAGCTCGAGAGTTTTGTGCGTCTGGAACGTCAGATTGCCTGTTGACGAGAATGGAAAAATCACATGTCACAAATTGATTGCAGGGCCAACTCGGATGTATTGTCTTACAAATCTCGCAGAAGATGTTCGTCTCGGCATCGTCACTTATGGATTGCTCGCCGTTTTCGCCGGAGTCACTGCCGGCCTGACGTTCCTGCTTGATCGTGGTCAAAGCCTTGCCATCTGGCCCGACAACTGTTTCGGCTGGATTGAGCATGCGATGCACCTCGTCCAGTTCCGTTCGAATGCTGTCCTCCTGGTCGACCTTGATGGTCTGGTAAACAGCGTGGCTGGAGGTGGGCACAGATTCCAGTTGCAGAACCGTAGGCGAACTTCGCCTGGCCTGAGCCGGAGCCTTCTCCCGCCTCAGGCGTTCGATAACGCCGCTCAGGTCTCGCATGCCGCTGCCACCCCGAATGGGACGCGTATCGCGCGGAACTGGAGAACAGCCCGTGCTCCGGCTACGCAGCATGTGCTCGATATCCTGCGGCGACGGTCCCGTGCCAGTTTGTATGATCATTGTAGAGTTCTGATCCTGCGGAAGGAGGTATTCATTAATCAGATCCCTTGCGCGCTAAAGCCACATTAAGAGGTTGTCTTTACTGCCCACTCACTGTGTATCCATTGCCATTCGCAGACCGAGAGCTGACGCAGCAAAAGACACGCTTGTGGCTGATGAAATTCGCCAGGCTGCGGAACATGTTCCGGCACACTTTGCATTCGTAGATCAGGCTGCACTCAAGGCTTAACAGCTGACGCACCTGCGGAGAAAAGGATGGATTATCCGGGGAATCACCAGCCTGGGTCAAAGGAGAATCCGCCATTGCACTCCTAAGCTGAGTCACGTACTCCACTCGAGAAAACCTACCTCGCTGGTTCCATCTTCGTAGGCGCGGCGCGCCTCCTCGAACCCCGTGTGGGCGGTACGCAGTGGGCGCTGCAACAGGCTAATGTCGTCACCGTTGTGATCCATCTGCTGCTCCTTAAAAGTGTCCGAATTGCAGCGAGAGCTGCGTTTCCTCATGGCGCTAGTTTTTTCGCCCGTAGTAGCTTTCCGAATTTGGGCACAATTGTCGCGCACTGCGGGCCGAGTTCTTTTCGCCCCAAAGAGGATTTTAAGCGGTGTCTCAAACGCAATCAAAGTGTTTTTTCCAATTCGAATTTACGCCTGCATCTTGCATTTTTTGTTTTTAGTGTTACCGTGGTTTGAGCGCAGGTTCTCCTGACCAGAGTCATTTGGTATTTAAATTTTAATACCACATAGCCCCAAAATGCAACTGTTTACACTAGCACCGCATCTTTAAATCAATAACTTAATTTGCTAGCTTTTAAAAACTATTTAATTAACATTAATTAATTGTTGAATAAAAATCTTCTTATTTTGAAAAGATTTATGATGAAAATCTTCAAAGGTGAGTTTTAAATCACACCTGAAAAGTGGTGTTACCAGCCCTTGTTGTATTTTTAAACCTGTATAGAAAAATTTCGGCGTTCAGCACATGGTCACACTGATGACTTGAACAAAACATAGTGACCGGAATTAAGCTCGCCAAATTAATTTAGTCCATAAATTAACTTCACAATTTACACTATGAGTTGTCCCGGATTTGGTGAACTGAATATCCCGTCGTCCCGCGCCTTTTGGGACGACTGCGAGGAGGATGAGTTTGAGAACATGAAGCCGGGCGAAAAGTAAGTGACTTTGCATTGTTTACGTTGTATTAATCAGTGAAATTCACAGGTTGCAGCTGAAATTTGAAGACGATTCGGCTGGAGATTTAGCCCCACCTGAGAGCGATCTTCTGGTGGTCATTGAAGGACCCCATGTTACCCACTTTGCTACAACTGTGCTAGCAAAGGACTCGAAGCGCCTCTGCAGTATTCCTGCGAAGACTTCGTCACTGCACTGGAATCCTTCGTCCAAACAGCTGCTGGCCATCCTGGAGGACGACTTATCCAGCAGTGGCGAAGTCACGGAGCTTTTACTGCCCTACGCTAAGCTGGCCAAGAATGTGGTCACCCTCACGCTGAAGCCAAAGGTCGAATTCAAAAGTGAGGAAATCCAATTCTACAGTGATCACGTAGCCATTGTCCGTGGTGTGGGGGTCAACCAGAAGGATATTACCGAGCTGGAAGCTCCCAATTTCATTGCAGGAGTAGCGGCGGGCAGTAAGTTGTCCTGGTCTCCGAATAGATACCTTTTATCTGACTTATCACTTTGTTGCAGTTGCCAGTTGGCGGGATCAGGAAGAGTTGCCGGTAAGCTCCTTTGTCATCTACACCGACAAGCTGCCTCTTGACTCGACTGCTGCCCAACCAGTGCTGAAACTGCTGAAAAGTGTGGGCGTGACCTGCAACTCAAGCTATATCCCACCACGCAAGGAGAGCTCCTATTTGTACATGTAAAAATTTACTTTTGGCTGGTGTTTCCTATTTTTAATTCATTCATAAAAAGCATGCGGTTGCGGAATAAAAAAATCTAATTACTTTAGTACTTCAAACATGCACAGGTTCACCTCCCGGCTGCGCTGCTCCATGTGCGCCTTGGCGATGGCGATAAACTGCGGGCGGGATAACATTGAATAGGCGGGAACCAACAGAGAGGACGCCAACATATGCAACTCCTTGTGGCCGCTGCTGAACAAGTCGGTACCCAGTTCCAGAGCGCTGCCAAAGTCGGATTCATCAACGGCTATGATGGCAGCATTAGCCACCGGCTGAAGCTTCTCCAAAACTGCCTGTTTGGCGGCTTGACCATCGATATCCTTGTGCTCTAGTAGGGCCAGCATCTTCTTGAGATCGGCATCACTGACGGCGAGCGGGCGGTAACCCAGCTGTGCCTTGCGATCGAACGGCACCACGATTCCTGCCCGGTGGAAAGTCTTGGCCACCACTCGCTTGTTGCGCTCCCGATGCAATCGGTCCAGCTGTGGTAGCTCCAGGGAATTGTCACTCAAGTACTTCGGCACCGCCTTTTTGGTCCCACTTAAATGACCAGTCGTAAAAGGAGTACCCAAAAAATCATGCTCCAGAAAGTAGAGGAACGCATCGAATATGTTTCCAGCTACAAACTCCAATTCGCAGCCTTTGACGGAGTCATTGCGGGCAATCAAGAGGTTCTCCTTGTCCTGCGGCACATCGCGCCAATAGCCGTAGTGAATCCCAGTACCCCTGCGCACAAAAATCGTCTGGAACTCCGGCGGGTCATAGTAGAAGCGCCAGTGCCGGAGATAGTCTCCCGGTTCCCCCATTTTGGCCCCGTGGAACTTGCCAGCGAGAAACTCAAAGGGACCCACCAACTGCAGCTGGAATACTTTATCGAGGTGCTCCAGACCAGCAGTCTTGGGTTTTGAGGGATCTGTTTTCAGCGTTCCCACGAATTTCCAGAACTCGTAGAAATCCGGTGGCATTTCGACCAGAAATTTATGCCTGATAAACTCGTTGGTCTCACATAGGTTATCGTACTCCTGCTGCACAGATAACCTAATGCGCTTCTCCAGAATCTCCATGTAGTTTTTGCCGGAAATGTTGTTCAGGGCCTCCTTTTGCAGTTCCGCCGTTTCCTTTTCAAAGTTTCCCCTAGCCTCCTCCTGCTGATCCTCCATATTACCGCTCTCCGTACTGGAGGTGCTTGCGTTGGGGTTAGCTTTTTCCTCCGGCTGCGTGGATGCACTTCTTTTTGGCGCCACTTTTCTGTCTTCTTTGCTCTCTTTTTCTTTTTCCTCCGTCTTCTCTGGATGATTGTACTTGGAAATGTGTGCGGGATTCCGCTGATAGCATTTGTCCCAGTATTTGCAATCCTCCTTGGGCATTCTGCGATTTTAAACTATAAACAATTTCACGATATGGCGTGCAGTGTGGTACAATCGAAGAGAATGGCAAGCTCTCAGGGGCGCAGACTTCCAAGTTTATTGGGGTGACTCAGGTAAGTTCTCGGGAGGGTAAGAAAATATTTTAAAGTGCACTAATTTATATAAATATATAAATGTCAAGGTAGAACAAATTGTTTTTTTTTTAATTTACAAAACTACCTTGGTTAATAGTTTTTAAATCTAAACCCACGCCTGTGAGAAAATTCGAACATAACCCACCCACGTTCTAGTGTTGAAAAATGCTAGAAGACAATCTGTCCCTGTGACTGTCAAAATATGTAGCGCGAAATTAGAATGGGTATTTAGAGGGTTTGTTTTAATTATTGTAGTTCATTCAATGAATACAAACTTTGCGAAGAGAATCGAAATGCTGATGGTTGGGTGGTTACTACTGTTACATTTGTATATGGGCAGGAGTTTCCGAAAGAAAAACACACTGAATTCCAACAAGCCAAGTGCTGCACTAATCCTCGACAGCACACATGACCGAGTAAACGCACTCCTCCTTGTTGATCAGATGACAGGTCTTGTTCACCAGGGACATCAGTTGGTTCACATCTGTGGCCCAGTTATTGAGGATATCAGAGGCGGTCTTCTTCTGAGTGAAGTAAATTATGCCAGCTGGACGGTCGATCTTCACACGGATAGTATCGGTATTGGCCAGCTTGGACAGGTACTCCTCGCAACGGTTCGGAGGCAGGTTCAGCAGTTCGCTCATGCGCGTTAAATGCAACCGCGAGTAGTACATAGCAATGATACGAATGTTCTGTAATGACAAGCCAAAATTACATTAAACTCCAAAGGACCTTTACTGTAGACCTACATGCTCTATCAGACGATCCTTAAGCTCGGTGATGCATTTCTTGCCGTGCTTGGTGCTGTCCTTGAACATTTCATTCTCGGCCAGCACTTGGCCAAAGTCACCATTAAATGTGTCAAAATTGATGAGCTCCTTGGACATAAACAAGCGCAGAATTTCTCTGTGAATGAAAAGACATTGCAGTTCTGAACTCATATAAGAACTTGCACTACGTACTTGTAAGCCGGCACATCTTCCAGCTTTTTGTTTTTGGACAGATGAGCCATCATATCGCTCTGTTCGTTGTCGAACGGAGCCAACACACAATAGAGAACGGCACAGACTAGTTTTTCCGTCAGCTCCTTCTTCTGCGCCTCGGTCAGCTCGATTTCCGGCTCAGGCTCTGCAGATACCTCTGCCTTTTTGTCCTTCTCGTCCTCCTCCTTTTTCTTCTTCTCTTCGTCTTTCTTCTTCGGCTCGTCTGCGGAGGTGGATGAGTCAGCGGGTGTCAGGCCAGTCTTCTTCCGTGGCGGCTCAGCAATGGCCTGGTAATGGCGCGAAGTTTTTAGGAAGGACGTATCCCTGTTCAGCTGAATCATCAGGTTGTAGAACTTAAGCTTGAGATCATGCTGCGCCGGATCATCGAAGAACTTGATGCTGATCTTCTTGGCGATGATCTGTGTGGAAACGTAGTCTTCCTTTAGCAGGCAGAGGCGCATCTGTTCTAGAATGAGCTCGACCTTCTCACGCTTGTCCATCGAGCCGTATGTCTCCACCTGCAGCTCCTCCATGACAGTGGCCGCTGCGGCAACATCGCCATCGGCCTCCTTTATGTCTGCGAGAATCTTTGTGAGTCGAGCGCGCTCAATCTCCACGTAGATCTTGCCCTCAGTGACCGAGCGCAGCGTGTCGATCAGCTTCAGCTTGGTCTCCTTATCGGGCGTCTTATCCACGTAGGTGTAGCACTCCTGGATCATCTTAACGACAGCCTGTTTCAGCTGGGAGCGCCGACGCACCAACAAGGACACGTACTCGTTGAGAGCGTTCCAGTTGCCAGCATCGAAGCAGATCTGGCAGATGGCTACAAGGACGCGCGAGCAGGAGACCATGTCGGCGCCTAGGCGGGTTTGTTTCTCAAGTTGCAACATCATCTCGATAGCTTCGTGGAAAGCATCGGGGTTCTTTTTCGCCAACTCCTTGGCTAGAGGAATTTTCTCGTCACAGGCAGGCTCGTAGTCCACCTCCATCTTGGTGATGCGACCGCCATCGAACAAATACGTATCCATTGTGGTCTACGGGCGAGAATCCAATGCGGGTTACTTCTGTTTTTGCAGCTATGACTAGGCAGTTTTACGTACTCACCGCTCGCTTGCCTTTGTCCTGCAGCAGAATCTACTCAAGGGTGTTTGCTCTGGGGAAAAGCTTGTAACTGGAACTGGTTGGCTGCCAGGTAGGTTCACCGTGAGTTATGCTTTGCGTTGTTTGATGGAAAGCGGCGTTTTTGTAATTATAATGTCTCTGCACAAATTCTGCTTACAAATGCTGAGTTAAGTTGGCTGCGCGACTTTTCTAGTGTTGGAAAGCGGCAGTCAGACGGGGCGATTTTGAAATGAAAAAACACAAAAGTGAAGGAAACTGACGATAATAATGACATATTTGGAGCATTTTTTAATCACTTGTATAAAATCAAATCAAACCTGAATTTATAGAAAGACAATCCAGTGCAGAAGGCAACGCTAAGTTGCGACTAGGGTTGTCAAGCATAGATTAATTATAAATTTAAAAACAAATAAAAACATTTTATTATTATGATATATTTTCATTTTTAATTTCACATAATAATTAATTTTTTTTTTGTCAATAGGATCTTTTCGATATTTCCAACAAAAATATATGCGATAGTACATCTGCAAGCCGGAATTGGGCAACACTGAGCTCAGGCGACTGCAAAGCTTGCCCAACACTGTCGGCTTCGGTCTTTGTTTAGCCGCGTAAATTTTGCTAAACACCTTTAAGAGGCAACTTAATTTGTACCAAACATCTCCTTGATTTAATATTAAAATCAATAAGTGTGTAAAGTTTACTGTGAGGGCGACAAGCAAAAAGAGTCAAACAGTTCTACTGCCCTGCCGTCCCAAATATAAGCACATTTTGCGCGCCAAAACTAGACTAGCAATATGGCCCAAATTCAGGAATACCAGGACTTGGTGCTTGATGCGCTCGAAGTTGTGGATTTTAAGCTAAGTAAGTCCCTACAATTTGCTTTCCTACTGCCCTGCAACGCGTCCGTTTTTAGTTCGAGAGAAAGGCGACATAAACAACGATGCCATCACTTTTCATCCCGCCATGGCCCACCAGATTTTCGGGGAGACCGAGACGATTTTTGGCTATCAGGACTTGCATGTACGGGTGCTCTACACGGCTGGGCCCTTGCACATTTACCTGGGCATCGAGTACGGCAACCGGGTGAATGAAATTTCTGGCGGCGAGATCAAGGCCGACGACGTGGTCAGTACCATTGCGCAGAGTCTGCCGGACGGCTGTTACTTCATCAACTTGGATGAGTTTCTGAAGACGCTGGACAAGGCAGACAAGTTTCAACCATTCGGCGAGAAAATTGGAGAATATACCCAGGTGTCCGACGAAGGAACCGAACGGATCTTCGAGATCTACCAGTGCGACTACAAAAGCTCGTCATTCCTCAAGTTCTTTGCACGGCTGCAGACCTTCATATTGTGGTTCGTGGACGCCGCCTCGTACATCGACACCGATGACCCACAGTGGTGTTATTTTTTGTGGTACGTTATTTGTTTTTAATATGAAAGCAGTATATAGTAGAACTCCCCAAACTCTCCTATCTTTCAGCTATGAAAAGTATAAGAACAGCGACGGCCAGTGGCAATACGCCACCGCTGGCTATACCACTGTGTACGAGTACTACGCCTATCCGGAAAACAAGCGGCCGAGGATTAGTCAGATGCTGATATTGCCACCCTTTCAGAAGCTGGGACTAGCCACCCAGATGGTGGAAAGCATTTACAAGTTCTATCAATCGCAAAAGAATGTAATCGATATTACGGTGGAGGATCCGTCAGAGGATTTCCAGCGATTGCGGAATTTTGTGGACTCGCGCTTGTGCAAGGAACTGAAGTCGTTTGCCCGCACTGAGATCGTCAAGGGATTTAACAAGGAGATGGTACGTGAGGCTCGAGAAAGCCTGAAGCTGAACCCCCGCCAGGTGCGGAAAGTGTACGAGCTGCTGCGTTTGTTCTACACCAATATAAATGAGGAAAAGGAGTATAAGGCCTACCGACTGGAGGTCAAGAAACGGTTGAATGCCGTCCACTACAAGCAGCTAAAGGATCTACAGAAAATGGAACGCCTAAAGATGGACACGGAAATGATAAGGGCCCGCTTGCCTACGGTGAAGCAGCGTATGGATCAACTGCAGGAGGAGTACACTGTAGTCGAGCAGGACTACCAGAACACCATTGCCAAACTAAGAGCCTTGTAAGGTCTGTCTTCGGATCCAAGGGGTGTTGATGAGTAATTTATTTCGTTTTCCGTTTTTTAAATATGTTGATTACAAAATACATTATGTTGCTATAAGCCTACAGTAGGATTTTTCGAATAAATATTAAAAATTACATGTGTCTCCGGTGTATATATCATGTATTTTTGAGATTTTCAGATTACCGTGTGCGCATAGAAGAGCACAATGCTGGGCGTGGGGGGCACTTGAGCAAATAAGCGTTTATAAAACAAAGTTCTTTACTTTTTACGACTAACGAGTACGATTTTTACAGATTGAAAAGTATTGCAATTGAGGCTTGGAAGTACGCAAGGGATACAATCATCGAGGGTGCTGGGCCAGCAGCCCGTACAACTAGCAGGACCCGTACTCCTCCATCCACTTCTCAAAGCGGGCCACATCGTCGGCGGACACGGACTTCTTGGTGCGTTGCCTTGCGTCCTGAAAGTCCTGCAGCGTAATGGGCAGGTCCACCTCCTCGCGCCGGATCTGTTTTATTTGATCTGGAGTGCGTCCCGAGATGAGGCGCCGCATGGCCATCATGGAGGCGTCGCGGCAGACGTTGCTGATGTCAGATCCGGAATAGCCCTGGAGCTCGTCGCCAATCAGTCCGGTGTTCAAATTGGGCGACAGGCAGACATCCTTAAGGCAGAGCTTGAGCAGGGCCGAACGGGTGTCCTCTGAGAAATAATAGGGAATTAAATAAATGTATTTATTTTTGAAGTAAATACTAAAATTCCAGCTATACTCACCGTTCGGCAGCGGAATGTAAATCCGCTTTTCAAATCGTCTCCGGAACGCCTCGTCAATGTCCCACGGATGATTGGTGGCTGCCAACACCATAATCACTTTCTCCTCCTGCATGCTTGCATTGAGTCCGTCCATCTGGATGAGCAGTTCAGCCTTAAACCGTCGACTGGCCTCGTGCTCCGAATCGCTACCCCTGGAGGCACACAGAGCATCGATCTCATCGATGAAGATCGTGCTGGGTGCATAGAAGCGAGCCATTTCAAAGAGCAGCCGCACCAGCTTCTCGCTCTCGCCCCGGTACTTGGATGTCAGTGTCGACGACGATACGTTGAAGAAGGTGGTGCCGCATTCGGTGGCCACAGCCTTGGCCAGCATGGTCTTTCCGGTTCCCGGTGGACCCACCATCAACACTCCTCGCCACGGCCTCCGGATTCCTTTAAAGAATTCCGGCATTATGACCGGGAGAACCACTGCTTCCTGTTCAGGTATAAAATAAAATAAATCAGCATCAGAGATTTATCCTGATCTTTGCGAAACTCACCTGGAGTATTGTCTTGGCCTCGTTGAGCCCAGCCACATCAGTCCACTTGATGCACGGGTGTCTCTGCAAAATGTCCTTCTCGAGGGTGTCCACCAGGTGGCCCTCGTATCCGAGGGGCGAGAAATGCTTGACCTTGGTCTTCGGCGAGCACTTGGGTGTGTTGTGACTGGTGGACAAGGACTGGGCCTGCGAGTTGTCCTCCAGAGATGTGGTGGCATCCTGATCATCCGAGTTGGAGTTCTCATCGAGTGAATTCTTCTTAACCGGCTTGTGCTTGAGAGTTAGCTGGGTGTTGGTGCTCAGTTTCCTGGCCCGCAACCGCTCCACCGATCGACTCTTCCTAACAGCGGCAGTCAAGGCAGATGCCCTTCCTGGTCTTCCCAACCTCATGGCTCCTACATTGGTAGCGGGAGTTGGTCCCCCACCGCCCGCCAGACCCACATTTCCGGCACTACCATGGTGACTCTGGCTAAGGCTGCTGCTGTTTACATTACTGCTGATGGAGGGCAGTGTGGGCTGGAGCTCGGGATCGCGGCGCCTCAGGGAGGATACCCACCGGTTATCCTGCTGCTGCGAGGGGAACGCCATCTGGGCCTGCTGGCTCGGACGCGGTTGGGGGGCCACTTCTGCGGCGGAGACTGAGTTTAATTAATGGTTATATAAAAGACCCTATAGTCGTGGATCACGAACCTTGAGTGGGAAGCCGCTGCTTGCTGCGCAGTGGTACATTTCCGCCGATGCCCAATCCCCCAGGCGCATTAGCTCCGAGATTGTTAATCGGTCGGTTTTGCCGATCCGCAGGCGAGGAGAGAACACCATCAGCGGAAGTTTTTTTCATGCCATTAGCATTTCGAGAGGGTCGACTGGTAGCCGTGATCTTGGTGAAGGCAAATGGCGATAGTGAGTCCAGGATCAGGGAGTCCATCATCCGGGCCATATGCGAAAGGCTTGTGGGGGGTGTTGAAGAGCTGAAAGTGTTAGGGAAAGCGATAATGCAATAATAGCTTGTATATTCTGAACAATTCAATAAAAGTTAAGCTAATGGCTTAAAAAATACATTCTGTTTCTAAGAAATTTGATCAGAATGAATATAAAAGTGGGTAAATTCTTCCGAGCATTTTAAAGCCACATCGCACGTGCTAATAAATGTCGACAAGGGCCCATTTTTTTAATTTTTGGCTTACTATCCATAAATGTTTTGTCTGCTCCATGGCGCTTGCCATTCAACTTGGCCATGTCGCAAAGGTCATTTGCTTTATCAGCCGCGGACAAGTACTTTGCGTGTTCTGGTGTGTGCACATGTGCATGGGTTGGATTCCTCGTGTGTCTAGCCGTCTAATATTAGCTAGCCCTAGCTGGGGTCCTTCCGCTTCCCTCCCATTCCCACTGACAATGCTCGGGAATTTCTAGGAAATAAAGAGTTCGTGGCACCTCCCAAGGGGGCCGGTTAAACAGTTAGCAGGTAGATGGGGTCAATAAACTTGCTGGCTTTTGGCCAGGTTATTGACGTGCCGGCGACGACAATTGTTAACTTCGGTATTCGCATTCAAATTGTTTTCTTTTCCTTTTTTTAACATTTGCATGCGTCATCCGGCGACATTAAAGCCTTTACAAGGCATTCCGGTCGAAACATTGTAAATCTCGATCTGAGAAGTATGCCGCAATATTTTGTACGCCAGGCTAATTAAGTTGGCAGCAGCAGCAGTAGGCCATAATTCCCGGCCATATTGCCTGACTCCTGCCACATCCGCTTTGTATTTATATTGTGCGCCGTACTCGTTCGAATTTGGGTTAATGTTTCCTATGTGCTCGCCCACGATTTTTCTTCTCCATTTTCTGCTTTCTGATTCCTGAGGGGAGCGGAGCGGCCAGCGAGCCTCTGATTATCCAACCGACTAACTAGGCCATCTAGGGTTTGTCCTATATATTTTATTTCAGTAGTATCAATAGGCCTAGTCTAGGCATTACATGCATTTTAATTGAGCCATTGATTGATTGGCAAAGTGTTACAAGGCCGGAGCAGCGTGGAAAATAACCAGGTTGGGAAGTGGTCGCTATCCTTGGACTATAAGTTATGATGGTCCCTTTAAAATTCGTGTCACCAAGAGGTGTTTATGCTAATTCCCACTCGATAAAGCCATTGAAAAAGCAAAAAACAACATTTTGCTTTATGCAAATTACAGCAAATGGCAATTATGACTTGCAGAAACACATACGTGTTTCCAGCTAACACAAGTGGGAAACTGGAAGGGGTCAAGGAGGGACAATTTACTCGGAGGCTCTTTGTGTTCTATGCAAAGCAGGAAGCCCTTATAAGTTCCCTCAGCATTATGAAGATTCCAGGTTTATTCTCAGTTCAGAAATCTTACCTTACGAATTATTCCTTAAATTAACTTCAAAAGGATCCATTAAACTCATATAATTCTTAGCACCTTAACTAAAATAAGTTCAACCTGCTAGGCTAAGGTTATATTCAAGATCGCTTACATTTATTTAGAAAGTATAAGTGATAATGCAGATAATCTGAATTGCATTATAACTTCAAAAACATATCTAAATCAAGGAAATTCCCCAGTAGCTCTTACCACTGGTGCAGATCCCAAAGCGAGTGATATGGGGTGTGTCGATATGTGGAGACAAAGGGCACCGCCACCTCGTATTCCACCTGAACATTCGGCGGCGACTGTGGCCTTAAGGCTATGGCAGTGGAGCGCTCCAGGGCGGGATTGGAGCTGGTCAAAGATCGCTGGCGCATAAAGGGATGGGGTGCCGTCTGCTGCGGCTGGTACACACCCGAGTTGTTGTTGTTAAGCAACTGGGCAACACCGCCGGCTGGAGCCACCGATGTCTGGCCCATGCCAAACCAATTCTGGGCACTGGTGTTGTACATCACAATGAAGCCGTTCGGCTACAGACAAATAACGACGAGACAGACACACAACACTTCACTTAAAATTTAAAAACACACGCGGTCCGGTTCGGGAGCGGAGACTTGGGCTCCCTGACAGTCCCCGCCCGGAAACTACGATTGCTGGTCTCCAGGAAAGTTTCGAAAAGGCGACCCGAGAAGAGACGACGAGCCGTCCACCTGACGACTCAAGGGTTGTAGACCAACTGACCGCTTGACTGGACGACGGTGACGACGAGGACGACGCTTTGCGTCCACAACAAAGCTGACCATTTCACTCTGCACATACATTCTCAGCCGGGTAGTTTTCCCAGTCGGCTGGTGTGCGTCGTCTGTGTGAATGCGAATTGAGGTTAAAGGAAGTTTCGCCTGGGCGCTGCTTGGGGGCGGTTTCAATCATGGTTATTCCCAAGGAGAGGGTAGCATAACTAAGAGAAAGACGATCAAATTGACTTGTTCGTGGGCTAATGGATAAATTATTCCTATTTTTCTGTGACAATTCTTATGGATATTTAGATTTTTTATTCGTTCACTATATCTAAACCTTTTTTTCATAAGTATCTTAAACATATTTTATTTCTAAAGCCACTGGAATTCCTTTAGCGGGAAAGGATATCCATGCTTCGCTTTACGCATAGACTTCTTTCCCACCAAGCCTGGCGGACCGTGCCGGACCTGTGGTCAATGCACGCTAGCACCTAAGCAGAAGATTCCATCGATTTCTGGGTAAAGCAAGGCGGAACACATACTTATGCAGCACCACGTATTTACCCCCTCGAGTGGCACTTGGTTCTTAATAATTTGCCGGCTATGTAATTTAATGGCGAGCTTGCATGCGGCCAAGAAAGCCGGCTCTCCAGTTGGCCTGCAATCGCGGACGCAATTAAGCATAGCATACTTTGCAGAGCGGCGCAGTCCGGGTGCTTGGAGAGATTTGTCAACGCCAAGCCAGAGGAAAACCACAACCGAAGGTCGTCTATAATAGATACGTCTGTATCTGAAAATCAGCTGCACATCCCGAGATAAAAATCGATTTCAGCGCGACGGCAACAGTCATGGAACGCTCAAGTGGCCCGGCACGCCTTGTGCCTTTAATTACTACACCCTTTGCTGCCTCTGCCCCTGGACATCCCTCTGCTCAACTCACCCCGCAGGAGTCATGACGGGCAGGTATGTGGAGGTGGAGTCCACGGTGCGTATGGTTGTGTTCCCTCGCAGCACAATCTTCTCGCGCGTCGTGCGCCTGTATGTCGTCTCCTCGCCCCGCATCCTTTTCCACTAACGCTTTTTAGTTGTTCAATAATTTCGAATTTTTAAAATAATTTTTCAATACGATGATTTTTGTTGTTTACTTTAGACCAAAAAAGTGTGTGTTGAAAAAATTTTGCATCTGTTCTTCACACAGGCAACGTCAAACTGGAGATTGAAAGAGAGATAGAGTGTATAAAAGAGGGAAGGATGCTGCGAAAAAGCTTTTACTCTCTTTCGCAGCTTTCCGCTCTTCGGGCTGCTCTCTCTTTCACTAATTGTAAACAATTGCGCAATTTTCCACTGCAGCAAGGACTGGTGCTGTTGCTCCTCCACTCGCTCCGATGCACAAATGGTCACTAAAAAGACCCGATTGTTGTGGCCAACAGCCGTTAAGCCTTGCAACGAAGTCAAGTGAGCCAGCTGGACGCAGGGATGGTTGGCCTATGGTGGTGTTTTTCCCTAAAGGGGAAGCTCAGGAACCTTGTTGTTTTTTATATAAGATATTTTCTAACATTCTCAAGTATCCATTGTCTTATAAATTAGAAATATTTTAATATTTATTTAATATATTTTAATAAATTATCTAATAATCTTTTCTTTCCCCTCTCTAAAACCCAAGGAATACACGCCGTTTAACCCACTCAGAAGAACAAATATATATGCATCTTTATTGATCGATTTTTAAAAAACTACTTAAAAAGTCGAATAATAAATTACGATTAAAAAACATTATTACATTAAAATTCAATTCTCTGTTTAGTTTTGCGACTTACTTGCCATTACACAATATATATTATTGACGATCAGAAATTGTATGAACTTTGCTTTAACACTCAAATTGCATTTGAATTTTCCTTTATAATTATGTGTGTAAACAGTGATAGAAATTTGTAAATAGTTTGGGGCAGTTTCTCGAACTCTCGACAGACGACGCACAGTATGTTGAAACTGTGCTAAAAGTTTTAAAACAAATTCAAAATTTTAAGGAAACGAAAATTCAAAAAAATGAAACGATTTCGAAATATGTAGAAAAGAGAACTAATTAAAACCTAAGCGAGGAAGTACTCATCCGCGGACATAAACATAGATAGATGTATGTATATATTCCATGTGTAAATATATATATAAAACGTTTCTAACAAACACGAGGCACGTCGAAATGTAAGTAAGCAAAAATGAAGTGGATCTCTAGGTTACGGTTTTTGGTTTTGCTTCCGACTCGGGGAAATTTGGTGGCTTCAGTTGCTTTCCTGTCTTTAGTTGACCTCTCAAGGCTGCGTGTGTGTACATATGTATTATGTATATAGGTGTATATGGATAAGAGTCTATTTAATCATTTTGAACGGTTTAACTTTCAACTAACAATAACTTTAACGCTGACGCTTCGTTTAAGTGTGTTCTTCTTTCCTGTATGACTAAAATGTGCGATACCTTAACAGCTGCATAACTTTAAATTTACCATAGTTTCATTACGCTTTTGTGCACTAGTGTTTCGAGTTAGTTTCAAGTTTTCCAAATTATTTACATCTAGCCCTACAGCTCTTTAGCTACTGCCTGCTCTCTGACGTTTGCTAGTTTGGCGAGTATTTAGACTTTGCTCGGCTCCTCTCGGTTCCGGCTTTACTGGAACTTGCGCGTGGCAGTTCTGGCCTTCCAGGCCTTGACCAGGTTGTATGCGAAATACAGCGTGAATCCATGCACCTGGAATCCGACAAAGCAGAAGGCGTACCAGAACACACCGTACGGGTAACCCTGTGAACAATATAATTTTATGAGATTAAAGAGGCTTATTTAGTTTGCAATATTATCTCTACGTACGCGCCAGACAAAAATATCCGTCTCATCCAGCTCGACGGACTTGTCCAGGGTGGCAAACTCCCAAACGTCCGAAAAGTAGTAGGCAAAGCAGTAAAAGAGTGGCAGGACGGCAAATACCAGGATGGCGATCATGTACTTTTGCATTTCGCGCACCTTGTTGCCGCGGGCGGCCGAGAGGCCCAGGAACGAGGTAAGCAGCGAGGCTGCCCACACGTACTCCCACCAAAGGGGCGGCGGCACCTCCAGCTCCTCGATCTCCAGCACAAAGATGTCCAGCCGGTCCAGAATGTCTGACGTGAGCTTGGCCAGCATCACGAAGAAGAGCAGAGCGTGAAAGAAAATGCAGTACTTCAATCGTGATTTGTTCAGCAGGCTGCAAGACAGAAGCATTTAGTATTGGATCGAGGGGAGAAGCCTCCGCAGTCTGTGTCCTCAAACAAAACCCATTACTGAGGCGCCAGGTTAGTTTGATTGCCACCTGCCCAGCTGGCAGTTTGCCCAGCCGCAAGTGGGTGGTGACAGAGTCTCCGTCTCGCCGGACCTCCAGGCGGAGAGGGAGGCTCCTCCTGCTAGAAGGCCGCTAAGCGGACGTGCCAACTATTGAGCTACTGCCGCAGGCACTCAAGTAATTAGATAATTTCGGCTATGTTGGAGACAGCTGCGGAGGAAAGTCCGGAGTACGTTCGCCCCAATAATAACCTAATTTGATATGTGCCAGCCACGCGCTGCCTGAACTCGAAGTCGTTGCCGTCGGTGCCCGTCACCATTGGACCGCCGCGCGTTGCCATTTCGTTGCTGTTTCGTTATTCGTTGCCACACGTCGTTGCTTATTTTTTATAAAAAATGCACAAAAAAGTGCAGACTAGAGCTGTCAAAACATCGATGGGTGACTATCGCTTGTTCGACACCACAGCTGTCATAATATCGATGCTATCGATATTTATCGATGTTGTGAAAAAAATTAAAACTTTTGCCCAATTTAAAGGATCCAGACATGAAAAGCATAATTGAGAATTATCTCTTGAAATTTAATTATTTTTAATTTATTTTTGTTTTTTGAGTTCTACATATGGTGGATAATGCAGTGGCGCCACCACACTTGCTTCAAATATTGCCTCACCAGGTGTCGCCCCTAACTGGAAAAATTTTTCTTTGGCGGAAAAATTAAACAAAATATTTGTAATTTCTTTGCTTAATGAAGAAAAAAGAAAATGTAATAAAGTTCATCGGCATGTAGAAAGTAAAAGTCAAGGACTAAATAAATAATATCGAGATTTTACAAGATTTTATTATTAAAAATAAGATTTTGTTTCAAAATTAAAAAAATTATCTATTGAAAACATTAATTTTTAAAAGTTAAAATATATACCAAGATTAGGTTAGAAAATAAATAATATAAAATATAAATATATATTAACTAATGTGTTTATAATATTTGTAAGTCATGGTCAGGTCAGACCAGTCTTTTTGATCTTCTGTAGCTATTTGTGGAGAGCGTTGCTGAATTAGAATTGTGATTACTATTTTTACAATGGGTCTTATTTCTATTACGTCAAATCTGATTTATCATAATTTAGTGGACTGTGCTTAATGATAGCATTATGCAAATTGCAATCAGCTTTGTGCTCCAATCATTTTCAAAAATAGGAATAGTGGGCGTGTGCTCCCCAAGTCTTACGCTGGACTTAGGTCCATTTCCGATTCCATAGCCTCTTGGGGTGCACTGGCACCTGTTGCATTTAAATCCATAAATCAATCTGGCAAGAAGACGGGTAAACAATGGAAAAAGAAAGATTGAGAGAGACAGAGACACAGCGGACATTTAAAAATAAAATAATGAATTTTGTATTTTCACTCGCTTCACTCTCTTTATGCTCGGCGCTCTACAAAAGACTGGCATACGGGTCGTATGTGTCATCAGTTCTACGGCGGTATTCCTCCGATTTGGACGCGTTCTCGCATGCGATCGTCTCTGCTCGAAAGTTGCGTGTGCCCCACTCTGTCTTTAATGCCAGTTGTTGATAATTTCCATGTGAATATTTATGCCGAACTCGGCAGTTGACTTCTTCCAGTTGAAAATTTAAAGAATTGCGCTCAATTTACGATTTCGATAAAACAAAGGTAATTTCTTAAAATAAAGGTCGAGAAACAAAATTGTGCATAGAAAATAATTACGATTCAGCGCCAAGTTGTTGAGTATTGCTTGTCTTTCAGCGTGGCCGCCAATATAATATAAAAATATTAAAAATACTCGAGAAAATTTCAATGTTTTGGTACCGGGACCTCAAGCAGCTGATTTATCAGGGGCTTGTTTTGGCGCGTGTTGGCTGCCTTTGGATATGACCTACAGTAGTTATCGCCTACGTGAAATAATCTTTATAACTTCAAAACTTTGTCTTCAGTAACACTTTCCATTAGATCAGAAAAAAAAAACGTTAAACTATTGAAGATCGATTTTGAAACATTTATATAAAAACCTGAACTTTCCCATAATATTCGAATTTTAACTTTCTTAAATGAATTATAATATTTGCATTGCTTTGGCTTTGGTTGCCTACTGTACATACTACACATATAAATTTATACCCCCGAAAGATATTTTTGCATATGCTTAGTCTTACACGACGTACCTTGTGATATTTGTTTAGTTATACGAACTTGACATTCACATCGATCGAGTGCCGACTGCCTTAGATAACACCACAGTCTAATATCTAATATCTAATATCTAATATCGGTCAAATGACTTTCCCTCTCTTTTTACTTCCAGCTGCGGTCCCCTGTGATATTCGCTCCCCCTGTGACTGTATCGGTTCCCAAGCAATTTCAATATAATCCGGAAAGTCCAACCCCCCTCGAATTCCCGATTTCCAATCATGTCCGCACTGGCCGCCGAGAAACGCGCCTCCTTCGCGCGTCGCGCCGAAAGTCTGGTGGAGCGGGTGAGAATTATGAATACCATTTACGAGGTACCGGCATCAAGTGACCACGGATCGTGAGATCGATTTTCGAATTTCTTGTTTGTTCCTTTGTTGTGGCTTGTGCTTCATTGCTCCCCTTAATTCAAATTTATTTGGCCCGCAATGCTGGCATCGTACGGCTCGTAAATTATGGCTCGAGCCGGTTAATGTATTTCACACATTCGCACACCAAACAGGCCAGAAACACGCCCTGCAGTATCCGATATACACATTTGATTAGACATAAATGACCGTGGGTGGTGGGGTTCGCCTCTGGTTCCTCGGTTCTCAGCTCCCAGACCTCACTCTGGTGATGCTGTTTGGCTTGGCTCGACTGCTTTAATTAATCTAAAACACTCGTACATTATATTATACACATCGTCTCAATGAGTGGGGGCCAAATTGTTCTCGGATCAAGGTCGTCGGCGTGTTCCCTCCTATCACAAGAGTGATTGCCTCTTATGGGCCTGGGTAAAGGTCTCTCTATGGATGTGTGTTGTTGACAGGACAACAGCAGGGAGAGATTGCCACTAAGAAATGAAGCTTTAGCTGACTTGGGTCACTCTATGATTTCATTAAATTAAATTAATGTAGCTATGCTATTAAACATTTGAAAAGAGAGAGGTTTACAATATAGCACTGATTTTTAATCCCTTAAGTTCAATAACAATCAACAATTTTTATGCGAATAAGAATTGGCAGGGCATAAAAAAGTCTTTGTTTAAGACTTATGGTCTTCCGTTGCGGTTGTGCTAAAAATAA